>JBBPBX010035529.1:0-18157 GCA_038048925.1 Garcialebias charrua
TATATATATATATATACATACATATATATACATACACACATATATATACATACATACATACATATATATACATACATACATACATATATATACATACATATGTATAAATATATATATATATATATATATATATATACAGTGGTGGGCACAGACCGCTAGAGAGCGCTAAAGCGCTAATCCGCTTACAGTGGACCTAAACTTTTTGTCAGCGTTTTTGTGGTTTGACTAACTTTTATAATTCATAAGCGGATTTGTGCTATTTTTATTTAAAATGCAGTACCGCTAATAACTAATTATCTATCAGTAAAAACCAATAAACTTATTTACAAGCTCTTATGCTGGCTCCGTAGCTGCTTGTTTTACCTTTTTCCCCTCCCTCACCGTAAAGAGCAGAGAGGAGGGAGGGTTGGAGGGGGAGGGAGCAGAGCGGAGAACAGACTCGGATCTACCATGTGCCTGGGGATCCCATTTCAGCAGGGGCACCGGCCCCGCCGCGCCCCGGCCAGTCACCTACATCCCTAACATTGATCCTGCTTGTTAATGTACATTTAACATAAAAATAATTATAGTTACGATGAAAACGATCATTAAATACGCAATACAAAAACCGGTCGATTTCTTTATCCCCCTACTAAAAATGGACTATTCCATCTTGACATCTTCCGGGTCAGAGGTGAACTCGGAGGCTAATTCTGTGGCTAGCTGATTGTGCTGGGTTTCTTGGATAAATCCGCAGAGAACCCCGCTGTTTCAAGCCAAATTAACGCGGCCGGAGGATTTTATTGTGTGTTTTGTGTCGACCACTCGACGGTGAGTCGTTAGTTTTATGTATTTTAGTTACTTTTCATTAAATCTGTTGACTACCTATAGAATGTTGACATCTTCCGGGTCAGAGGTGAACTGGACGCTACTCTGTGTCTAGCTGGTTGGTTGTGCTGGGTTACTAATGGATAAATCCGCAGAGAACCCCGCTGTTTCAAGCCAAATTAACGTGGCCGGAGGATTTTATTGTGTGTTTTGTGTCCACCACGCGACGGTGAGTCGTTAGTTTTATGTATTTGGGATACTTTTATGTATAAATGCGGTGGCGACACACCCGTGTATTTGATATTTAAAAGTGGTTTAGGGATTAAAAGATCATTCTCTTTTTTGTTAATTTTGTGGCCGAATAGAATATATGTACGTAAAGTATTAAATAAATCCTTTGATTTTTGTAATTTCATCCTTTTAGGATCATTTTAGTTACTTTTCAGTTGGCAGTGTAGTGCAAATATTGCATAACGCTGCCGGCTACCAATTGTCGAATATAAATAGCGGATTAGATTAGCTTCCCCTAATTTTCATAAGACATTTGTGCTTTTGAAATTGTGGACCTAAAAAAATTAATAAGCGTTTTAGAAATTGTGGAACTAATTTTTTGATTAGCGTTGCCCACCACTGTATATATATAACATACATATATATATATATATATATAACATACATATGTATATACATATAATAATATACATATATATATACATATAATATATATATATATGTATATATATATATATTTATCTTTTGGAAACCTTTAAAACAAAAACGTGATATCTGGGAGTGTGTACACAAAAACATTGTCTGAATGAGGTCCATGTTATTTTATTCATATACTGTACTGTGATTTAGTGAGTTTATTGAAGTTATTTTGTACTGACTGAACTGCACATAACTGTTATAACAAAGCAAAAATAAAAAGGCAACAGTTGAAACTAAGGAGCCTTGTTGCCTTCTTAAGCTGAGCATTCAGAAAAAATGTTACACTCACTATTATTGATCTTATTTCAAAGAAGTGGTGAGGCTTTTTCTGTTAGTTTGTATGCAGCAAAGTACAAGGGTGACAGCGCCAAGATGGCTGCCCTAAATCCTGCGTTTGAGCAGGCTATGCTTGGTCTACTGTATATAATGTCTATGGGTACACTCCCCTTAAAAAAAAAACGAAGAGGAAGTTACTTTCGTAAAAACCACAGAAGAAGAAGTTACTTCCGGGACGAAAGTAAACATACGCGTCCAAAATGGACCCGCACCAGATTGTATTGACGGAGACTGAGTTTTTACTGCACTCCCTGAATGAACTACAGGTGAAGCAGCGCGTGCTTTTAGTTTTTTTATTCACAGGATGAGAGCGCTGGACGTCCTCTGTCCTCCAAGCTGTCGTGGACAACAATTGTTGGTAAGATAATAAAAACGCTGTATGCTAATAAACTTTTTGTCCTTTCCTTTTCTACCTGTCTGCGTGATACTGTCTGTATTTGTTATTAATTACTGTTCTTCCTCTGTTTTCCTGTTTCTGGAGCATCAGTGACACGATGCCAGGCAGTGCCCTGCCATGATGCCAATGTCCTGCGCCACTCAGACTCTATCAAAGGGCTCATCTGTTGACAAAAGTAAGGCTAATATTTACTATATTGTATTTAGTATTACTACAACGATTACAGCTAAGTACAGTATCTCAAAGTAGAGATGCTTAGCTGTAAAGTTTTATTTAAAATAAAATGTTTGAACCATGTCTTTAAACAAATAGTTAAATGTTGCCAAAATGTAAGGCTAACATTTACTATATTGTATTTAGTATTACCACAACGATTACAGCTAAGTACAGTATCTCAAAGTAGAGATGCTTAGCTGTAAAGTTTTATTTAAAATAAAATTTGTTTGAACCATGTCTTTAAACAAATAGTTAAATGTTGCCAAAATGTAAGGCTAACATTTACTATATTGTATTTAATTTTACAACTATTACAGCTAAGTATATCAGAAGACATACTTAGATGTAAAGTTTTCTTTCAAATAAAATTTGTTTGAACCATAACTTTAAACAAATAAAAAGTTGAACACTAAATATTGGCATGTCCTTTTTTGCAGTCTGTGAGGAACATTGAAGCAAAGGACGTCCGTCTCTTCATTGTTGGTGATCGTGCCCGCTGTTGGACTGGCTCGTCAAAGGATACGCAAACTCTCCTCGTCTGACTCCTCAAGTCATTTAATGTTTACCTTGGCGCTGTCAGGTGGAGGTAGAGATGACCGGGTTTCTGAAGTCACAGTGGAGAGTTCTTCTAAAAAGATACTGTACTTATGTATTTGTGTTCACATGCAGTTAACATTTGTATAAAATTATTATCACAATAAACAACTGCAAGTAATACTAGTGAACATCTGAGCTCTTTAATGGACCAAACATTTTAACACATTCTTGTAAACAGTTGAAATTGCTTGTTTGAAACATGTTTCATTCTTAGTGCAATTTGAGGTGTATCAGAAAAACATAAAAATTAAACGTTCAAAACGTTTGTACAAAACAGACGATGTGCACAGATCACATCTTGTAATGATAACAACAAAAAATTTCTTTGGTCATTTAAAAACTACAGTAACCTGTAATTCAGTAACTTCTTTAACAACTCATCACATACTTTCACAATTTCGATGTATGCATGTGATTTCGGAAAACAAAATTGGTGACAAAATAATCGATTTTACTTCCAAAATGTATGTTTCTGTATCCTGATAGAACAGCAAATGTGTTTTTATCCTGTGAGTCATGCAGAAACTCAGAGTCCTTATTAAACCACCTGACTGTATTAAGTTAGGACATCTTAATTGTACCATAAACTATCAATCCTAATGTCTGTGTAAAAAATACATTTACAGATCTGTCAGTGCACAAAGAAACATGGTTGTGGAGAATTGAAACATTTTCAAATCAGTTTTGAGTTGTTCTAAAGCACATGTGTGAACTTCTTGGGATTCCTAAGACGTGGGACTCTTGCATCTTCTGCCACCTGCCACCATCACCTGCCACCATCACCTGCCACTGTCTGTTGTGTGCTGCTGCCAGCTGCCTCTTCAAAGCTGGACTCATCATCTGAAAAACAAACAAAATAAAGTTTAACTGGACCCCTGATATGTTGAAATGTGTTAGGTTAATTATCTGGTTAGTTGGAGTTTTAATGTACAATACAGTATACTGTAGTTCTATGCAAGCCCTACAGCTACTCTTATTTCTTATTATAATTACATTTTTACATATTTGTTGTTTCTAATTACTCCAGGTAATACAGTACAGAGGGTTAATGTGTTTTGAAGAGTCTAACTTACCAGAAAGGATGCTTTGCTCCTGGTTAGATTCCTCTCCTCAGATTCCTCTCCTCCTCATAAGATCCACACCGCTGCCTGCTGTGTTGGAAGTGGCAGATCTCTCATCAGTTCATCAACACGTAAAATAAAAAAGTGGTGGGGTCGTAGCCACTTGTCCCGTTTTTGTTTTTAGCTTTGTAGCACTTAGCTTTAAGCTCTTCCAGCGACCTCCAGCTTCTTCCAGCTTTTCATGTACTTGTTTGAATAACTACACGTTCGGTCAAGGCGTTCGATAGTTTTGAGCTATTTTAACGTTTCCATTACAAATGTTGCATCGCTCACCGACCAGTTTTACTTCCCCACCATGCGTTAGCATCTACCCACTAGCCAGCCCAGGCGGAGAAGTAAACACGAGGGGGGAGAGGGAGGGAGGGATGAGGGTGCGCGCAGCGCACATGCGCAGTCAGGACAGTTTCCCACAGTCCGGTAAAAGGAACAGATCATGTGTTTACATGCGCACACATCGGGCTACGGATCGGCGTAAACCACCCGTTTCGAACGGATCGCAAATTAGGTCGGATCACGCCGAATACACAAAAAATAACCCGACCGGGGTGTTTACATGACGGACTTTTGATCCGTTCGGCCGTTTGATCCGATTACTTATGTCCATGTAAACATAGCTATTGTTGTTGATCCTAAACCTGGTCTTGAACCAGATCCTGAGCTGACCTGCTCCCTGCAGGTGGAAGAGAGCCTGGAGAGGTGGCAGTAGTGACATCCAGGGCAACAATCGGTCACAGAAACAAAATGAAAGAGTGAGCTCATCCCGGACGAGCCCCCATTGGTTACACTCTGCAAGTAAGAACCAGGATCCAACGCGTGAAGGATTCAAAGTGTTTGTAACAAAGAGTCAAAACTACCGGACACTCCGGTTCACTCACTCAGAGGCTGCTGCTGTTAATAAACTCTGTCAGGCTCAGACCAGGCTGATGAAAACAAGATGGTGGACCAAACCTGCAGATTGTAACAACTGACTAAAGACTTCCTGTGTGTGGACAGAGGAGGATGCTGGGATACGAGCAGACGACGTCCTCAGGAGCTGAAAGAAGCGCACTTGAAGCCTGAACGTGTCGGTGCTCCTCGCCTGCGGGCGCTCCATCCGTCCGGCCCACTCTCAGACACAAATAGAGCTCTGCACCTCGGGACACTTCTATTTATTCAGCCGAACGCTGCGCTCCTATAGCTGCTGCACATAAAGCGCTGCCCTTCGGCTCGTGACTCACAGCCGACAGCAGCTCCGATCGATGGCTTTGCTCTGTTTTCTGTTTGTTTGCAGCTGAAGCCTCCATATATAAATATAAATAAACTGAACGGGGAGCTCCGGTCCAGGAGCGGCTCCACATCGCACTTCATCCTTTAACGGATCAACTTGCACAACACTCGAGTCCTGCTGAGGTTCTGAGGCTGCAGGAAAGATGGCGGCTGCTACGTGACCTCTGGTGCTGGGCGTTGATGAAACGAGGATGAAAAACCAAAGTGACGCTAAAGACGGAGCGTTCCCCGAACAGAAACGAAGCGACGGCTGAAAACAAACTGTTTCCTGTTTGTCCTTCAGAATAATTTTATTTATTAAAAGTCACTCATCATTTTCTGAGAAGTTGTTTTTCTTCTGCTCGAGGTTTTATTTTATAACGTTTTATTTTATAACGTTTTATTTTATAACGTTTTATTTTATAACGTTTTATTTTATAACATTTTATTTTATAACGTTTTATTTTATAACGTTTTATTTTATAACGTTTTATTTTATAACGTTTTATTTTATAACGTTTTATTTTATAATGTTTTATTTTATAACGTTTTATTTTATAAAGTTCAGACAGGTTAAAGGTAGAGGTTAACATCTTACCTGCTGTAGATAACTCTGAGCTCCCTTTGGAGTAAAAACATGCATTTCTGATCAGACTAGACCGAACAGAACCAGAGGGGTCAGAACCAGATGGATCAGAACCAGATGGGTCAGAACCAGATGGGTCAGAACCAGATGGGTCAGAACCAGATGGATCAGAACCAGATGGATCAGAACCAGATGGATCAGAACCAGATGGGTCAGAACCAGATGGATCAGAACCAGATGGGTCAGAACCAGATGGGTCAGAACCAGATGGGTCAGAACCAGATGGGTCACCTCCGTCCTAAACACGTCCAGTCTCAAAAGACGATTCAACAGAAGAATATTTTACTGACAGAGTTCAGCCTGTTCACATTTATATTTAATGAAACATCCGATAAAGACCAAAGGAGTTTTCTCTGATCTCCAGCAGCTACAAGAAAACTGACACGTGCCGGGGTTTAGTAGGGGTGTAACGGTACGCTAAAATCACATTTCGGTTCGGTTTATTTTCGGTACAAAAAAAAAAAGACAAAATAAAGACTTACAAAATGTTTATTTTGAAAATATGCCAAAAATATGTTTGTATTGTATTGTAGTAATAAATAAAAGTGACCCATTTGGATGATATTTTAAATAAACAGCACTCTACAATAAATAAACTATATTAAAAATAATAAAAATCTTAATAAATACAATAACAGTCAGAACAATAAGCAGCAACAGACTGTTTACAATCTAACTAATCAAGTTTTTGTCCAGTAGCAGCAGTGTGGCTGTATTTGTCCTCATTACTCACAACCAGAGTTCAGTTCAGTCATCACACACTTCTTAGCTGCAGCAGGTGATCTCTGGTGGATTTCCCTGAAGTGGAAGAGACATGCTACCTCTGTAACTGGAAATACTGGAAATAAAAAACAGAGGTAAAAAAAATAAGTTAATAAGATTATGATTTTAAATAATAATAAATTATAAATAATAATTATAATAAAAGAACAATACCTCTTGAACGGTTGAATCTCCCACTCATCATCAGGGCAGGGCTTAAATCAGCTCCAGGACTTGTTCACAATCAGTTTTAGTTTTTTCATAAAGAGCTGAACTTTTTGACTTAAGTGTTGACGTGATGGATGTCTCATAGCAAGGATCAACTGCGCATAAAAAACATTCAGACTTAGATTCAGAGCTTTAAAAACTCATACAGTTTGTGTTATTGATCTGGACCGCTCTAAATCACCTGATGAAGTTGTTTAAATGCAGCTGTGTTGTTAGCGCTGTTTCTGTAACAGCTGCTGTTTCTTGGTTCACGTTCGGATGAAGTCGTTTCAAACGAGTTCACGTTAGACGTGTTGCTGCTGCAGAGCCAGTCTTGTGAAACAACGTCCACACACGCAGCTTAGTGTGCTCGTCTTTTAACAAGAAAACCATAACGTTAACAAACCGGAGACCGCAGCGAGAAGCTAACGGCTAATGCTGCGCGTGCTGCGCGATAATAGCTCCGTGCTGAAACGCGCCCAGGAAATTTTGTTCCGCGGCGCATATATTAACGTTCAACGAGTGAAAAAATAACCGAAACGTTACGGAGGTGGACCGAACGAACGTGCTGTACCGAAACGCTTCGTACACCCACTACAACCGTTACATGCCTAGGATTTAGTGGACTAAATTAAAAACAACAAACAAACAGCCTAAAACAGTAAACAACAATAAAAACAACAAACAGCCTAAAACAGTAAACAACAATAAAAACAACAAACAGCCTAAAACAGTAAACAACAATAAAAACAACAAACAGAGCCTAAAACAGTAAACAACAATAAAGACAAAGTGACATGAACCCTGTTCAGACTAAGATGTTCATTACTTATCACCACCTCCACAGTGTCGTAGTGAGGCATGACTTCATCCAACAGAACAATCATCAGTGATGATGTCACTTGTTAACAAAACACACACACAAACACACACACGTCAGACATCTGGTTCCTGACAAACAAACATGTGGATCTACCTGGAGCTGCAGTTGAAAGGCGGCGTCTCGTGCTTTCTTCAGGCCTGCAGGACAAAAAGAGGCGGAGCTTCAAGCTCTCTGTCACAAAGAGACAACATGGAGGGAAACCCACCAACCAGAACCAGAACCAGAACCAGAACCTGAGCCTCTTTCAGCTCCAAACTAAAGCTGCTCAGATCAAACCTGAACAAGTGTTGATGAAACAGAAAGAGTCTCCAGGTGTGTCAACACAACGCCAGGGCGGAAAGACATCAGCAGTGATCTCAGAGAAGCAGCTGCTGCTGCCCGGCAACCAGCCGAGGGTCAAAGGTCATTTAGAGGCCATCCTTCTACTCAGAGATGAGGTACAAGTGGAAAACATTCAGACTCACCCTGAAGGTCAGACCATGCAGTGATACTACAGGCCTCAGTCAGCAGGTCAAAGGTCAAAGGTCAGGATAATGTTTGTTCATTCATTTCATTTCAATTAAAACAAGACATATTCAAAACAAATAAAATAAAATAACTATAAAATGAAAGGCAGCAGAAGAATTCTTATCATTTCTGCCCCTTCTTAACAAAATCAATTCAAAACAATTAATTCAAACAATACATAATTAACAAACCACAAAACTTATCACAATTATTCTTTATAATTCCTTAATATTAGCAAACTTAAATATAACTCATCAACAATACATTCTTGATCTTTTTCTTAAATACAACTAATGATTTCTCCTTTTTTGTCTCATTATCCAAACTATTCCATAAACTAATTCCCTTAATTGAATTAATTTAACTTTGTTTGGTTAATGGGAAGGGGGACCCACGTCTCCTCTTAGGGCTGTGCCACCTATGGGAGGGGCCAAAGGGGTCTGGTGCAATGTGGAATGGGTGGTGGCCGAGGGCGGGGACCCTGGCGGTCTGATCCTCGGCTACAGAAGCTGGCCATTGGGACATGGAATGTCACCTCTCTGGTGGGGAAGGAGCCTGAGCTAGTGTGTGAGGTTGAGAGGTTCCGGCTAGAAATAGTCGGACTCACCTCAACGCATGGCTCTGGCTCTGGAACCAGTTTCCTTGAGAGGGGTTGGACACTCTTCCACTCTGGAGTTGCCCCTGGTGAGAGGCGCCGAGCAGGAGTGGGCATACTTGTTGCCCCCCATCTTGGTGCCTGTACGTTGGGGTTCACCCCGGTGAACGAGAGGGTAGCCTCCCTTCGCCTACGTGTGGGGGGACGGGCTCTGACTGTTGTTTGTGCCTATGCACCAAACGGCAGCGCAGATTACCCACCCTTTTTGGAGTCCTTGGAGGGGGTATTGGAGAGTGCGCCTCCTGGGGACTCCCTTGTTCTACTGGGGGACTTCAACGCTCACGTGGGCAATGACAGTGAGACCTGGAGGGGTGTGGTTGGGAGGAACGGCCCCCCTGATCTGAACCAGAGTGGTGTTCTGTTATTGGACTTCTGTGCTCGTCATGGATTGTCCATAACAAACACCATGTTTAAGCATAAGGGTGTCCATATGTGCTCTTGGCACCAGGACACCCTAGGTCGCAGTTCGATGATCGACTTTGTTGTCGTCTCATCTGATCTGCGGCCGCATGTCTTGGACACTCGGGTGAAGAGAGGGGCGGAGCTGTCAACTGACCACTACCTGGTGGTGAGTTGGCTCCGATGGTGGGGGAGGATGCCGGTCAGACCTGGCAGACCCAAACGTATTGTGAGGGTCTGCTGGGAACGTCTGGCAGAGTCTCCCGTAAGACGGAGCTTTAACTCCCACCTCCGGGAGAGCTTTGAACACGTTCCGAGGGAGGCGGGGGACATTGAGTCCGAGTGGGCCATGTTCCGCGCCTCTATTGTCGAGGCAGCTTATCAGAGTTGTGGCCGCAAGGTTGTTGGTGCCTGTCGTGGTGGCAACCCTCGAACCCGGTGGTGGACACCGGCGGTGAGGGATGCTGTCATGCTGAAGAAGGAGTCCTATTGGGCCTTTTTGGCCTGTGGGACCCCGGAAGCAGCAGATAGGTACCGACAGTCCAAGCGGCATGCGGCTCGGGTGGTTGCTGAGGCAAAAACTCGGGCGTGGGAGGAGTTCGGAGAGGCCATGGAGAATGACTTCCGTACGGCTTCGAGGCGATTCTGGTCCACCATCCGGCGTCTCAGGGGGGGAAAGCGGTACGCGACCAACACCATTTATGGTGGGGATGGCGTGCTGTTGACCTCAACTCGGGATGTTGTGAGTCGGTGGGCGGAATACTTCGAAGACCTCCTCAATCCTACTGGCACGTCTTCCACTGAGGAAGCGGAGCCTGGGGACTTTGGATCGGGCTCTCCAATCTCTGGTGCGGAGGTCGCCGAGGTGGTTAAAAAGCTCCGCGGTGGCAAGGCTCCGGGGGTGGATGAGATTCGCCCTGAGTTCCTTAGGGCTCTGGATGTTGTGGGGTTGTGTTGGCTTACGCGACTCTGCAATATCGCGTGGACATCGGGGGCAGTTCCCTTGGATTGGCAGACTGGGGTGGTGGTTCCCTATTCAAAAAGGGGGACCGTAGGGTGTGTTCCAACTATAGGGGGATCACACTCTTAAGCCTCCCTGGTAAGGTCTATTCAGGGGTTCTGGAGAGGAGGGTCCGTCGGATAGTCGAACCTCAGATTCAGGAGGAGCAATGTGGTTTTCGTGCTGGTCGTGGAACACTGGACCAGCTCTACACCCTCAACAGGGTCCTGGAGGGCGCGTGGGAGTTTGCCCAACCAGTTTACATGTGCTTTGTGGACTTGGAAAAGGCATTTGACCACGTCCCTCGGGGGGTTCTGTGGGGGGTACTCCGGGAGTATGGGGTACCAGGCCCTTTGATATGGGCTGTTAGGTCCCTGTACGACCGGTGTCAGAGCTTGGTCCGCATTGCCGGCAGTAAGTCAGGCTCGTTTCCAGTGAGAGTTGGACTCCGCCAAGGTTGCCCTTTGTCACCGATTCTGTTCATAACTTTTATGGACAGAATTTCTAGGCGCAGCCAAGGTGTTGAGAGGATCCGTTTTGGTGGCCTTAGAATCACTTCTCTGTTTTTTGCAGATGATGTGGTCCTATTGGCTTCATCAGATCGTGATCTACAGCTTTCACTGGAGCGGTTTGCAGCCGAGTGTGATGCGGCCGGGATGAGGATCAGTTCCTCCAAATCCGAGGCCATGGTCTTGAGCCGGAAAAGGGTAGCATGCCCTCTCCGGGTCGGGGAGGAGGTCCTGCCCCAAGTGGAGGAGTTTAAGTATCTCGGGTCTTGTTCACGAATGAGGGAAAACTGGAGCGTGAGATCGATAGGCGGATAGGTGCAGCATCCGCAGTGAAGCGGGCGCTGTACCGGTCTGTCGTGGTGAAGAGAGAGCTGAGTCAAAAGGCAAAGCTCTCAATTTACCGATCGATCTACGTTCCCACCCTCATCTATGGTCATGAGCTTTGGGTTATGACCGAAAGAACAAGATCTCGGATACAAGCGGCTGAAATGAGTTTTCTCCGCAGGGTGGCTGGACTCTCCCTTAGAGATAGGGTGAGAAGCTCAGTCATCCGGGAGGGACTCGGAGTAGAGCCGCTGCTTCTCCACATCGAGAGGAGCCAGTTGAGGTGGCTCGGGCATCTGGTTAGGATGCCTCCTGGACGCCTCCCTGGTGAGGTGTTCCGGGCATGTCCCACCGGGAGGAGACCCAGAGGAAGACCCAGGACACGCTGGAGGGACTATGTTTCTCGGCTGGCCTGGGAACGCCTTGGGATTCCCCCGGAGGAGCTGCTCCAAGTGGCTGGGGAGAGGGAAGTCTGGGCCTCCCTACTTAGGCTGCTAACCCCGCGACCCGACCCCGGATAAGAAGAAGAAAATGGATGGATGGATGTTTGGTTAATGCTACAAAATCAAAAACTTTAAAAATTCCTTTACACCGTGACAGGAAGCATCCTGGACTTCAAAATAAAAGCTGAAACTATCAGAATTTCAAGGCCAAGGTGTCAGTGAAGTGGACCTGACCGACCCAAACAGAACCTTCAGGATCAAGAACTTCAGTTCACAAAGATTCAGAACCAGAACAGAATACGACTGGTTTGTTCTTCAGTTACACTGTTTATTATCGGACCGGACCTTTCTGCAGAACTTTCATGTTTTTATCTCTTCTTGTCCTGAACTCTGTTCTGGACGGCACCGTCTAAAGTCCGGTTTGGTTCTGATCGGACCGAAACAACGCCAGGGAAAACTCAATGCTTGGTTTGTGAAGTGCACTGATGAGAAGGGGCTTACGGGCCCAACAGAACCATCGCTGGGCCCAACAGAACCATATCTGGGCCCAACAGAACCATCGTTGGGCCCAACAGAACCATATCTGGGCCCAACAGAACCATCGCTGGGCCCAACAGAACCATCGCTGGGCCGCCGAGAACTTCCTCGACGAACCGGGACAGGAGGCAGAAGTTGGCCTGACGAAACGGGACCACTTCACAGTTTTAAAGGTTTGTCCGCCCATGTGGTACGGGAACCAAGACTTTCAAACCCAGACTTTATGCGTGAAATGCAGCAGAAAGCTGGTGACATTCGTGTGTGCACAAAACAAACTGTTTCTGCTGTGTGTGTAAATAAGATGCTTTGTTCTTTAAAACAGGAAAATAAAGTACCAAAAGCACAAACTGCCCTGGTTCTTGACTCAAAAAAAAAAAAAACACAGCACCATTTTTATGAAAACAGTCACGATGAAGGGAGAGGGCAATCACCCCTCCTCCCTCGTGAAACACAAGGTGTCAGGTCAGAAGACAATGAGCCTCAGCAGGGCGTCAGGAGTCTGTCTGGAGCAGGCAGACTTCCTGGCGACCGCTGGTGGACAGGTCAGCTCGTCCGGGGCCAAGCGGGGGGGCAACTGCTCCCCCTCCCGCACCCACGACACACAGACAACCCAGAATACACATGCCCCACAGGCTCAGCGCACATGCTCAGGCCTGGGGGGCGTGTCATCCAAACACGTGGGTCATGTCAACAGTCTGTCAAGGCCTCCGGCTGCAGTTCCACAAGAGGCCACCCCCGTTCACGGGGGTGCTGCTGTCAAACATAAACCCAGACCGTGCACACGTCTTAAGAAAGGAAATATCAACAATGCTGCAGAAAGGAGTGATAAATATTGTCCCAACAAACAATATACACACGGGTCACTACAGCAAGTATTTCCTCGTGCCCAAACGAGACCAGAGCTTGAGACCTATTCTGGATCTCAGAGCACTGAACAGAAGAATAAAAACTTACAAATTCAGAATGCTCACGCTGAGACAGGTGATCCAGTCTGTGAGACCAGGAGATTACACCTGCACACTGGATTTGAAAGATGCATTTTTCCACGTGAGCATTTGGAAGAGACACAGAAAATATCTCCGCTTTGCATTCGAAGGGAAAGCTTACGAATTTCTGGCTCTACCTTGCGGACTAAAAACTGCACCACGCACATTTACAAAATGTCTGGATGCAGCCTTGATCCCACTCAGGGGTCAAGGGGTCAGAATTATGAATTATCTGGACGGTCTGTTGATCCTTGCCGAGGACAGAGCACAGGCCCAGTTGCATCTCACAGATGGTGATGGCTCACCTGGAGGCTCTGGGCTTCATCATAAACCTGAAGAAAAGCAATCTGACACCATCCCAAATTACCGTATTTCTGGGTGTACAGGTCAACCCCATTCTGTACAGAGCATGGCTCTCAGAGGCGCGGATCTCATCCATCCGCCTCTGCCTGGCACGCTTTCAGCTGGGCCAGAGAGTGTCTCTCAGACTGTACCAGCGTCTCCTGGGTCTTCTGGCAGCAGCCATTCCCTGCGTGCCTCAGGCCTTATTAAAAATGTGCGCTCTGCAGATATGGCTAAACAAACAAATGCATCCTGCCTCCCTCAGGTGGGCAGGGAAGATACTGATCAGCCCAGAGTACGTGACAGCCCTGGAACCCTGTAGGGACCCTTCAGTGTTCACGACAGGCGTCCCGCTGGGACGAGTACTATCTCGTGTGGTGATCACCACGGACGCTTCAAAGAGAGGTTGGGGAACGTTTTGTAGAAATCAACATGCCCAAGGGCTCTGGAAAGAACAGGAGGCAAGGCTCCACATCAACTTCCTGGAACTGAAAGCTGTTTTTCCATGCTTTATCTGTGCACACAATGTGTACCAGGTTTGCCCCAGATGGGTCAAAGGTCACCCTGCATCCTAACCCCGCATACGTCCCAAAGGTTCCAACTCTAAATCCCAGAAGTCTGGACTTTAAGCTCTCAGCGTTTCCTCCCCACCCTGTCCTCACTAAGGAACAGAGGAGGTTGAATGCACTCTGCCCTGTCAGGGCCTTGAGTGTTTACATCAACAGAACTGTCAGTTGGAGGAAAACAAACCAACTGTTTGTATGTTTTGCCAATCCTGCTGGTGGCAGAGCCCTTTCAAAGCAGCGCCTCTCACACTCGGTGACTGAGGCCATAAAAAGGGCGTACAGCAGCAAAGGTCAACAGGTGCCCTCTGGGGTACACGCCCATTCCACTCGAGGCCTGGCTGCCTCATGGGCTCTGTTTAAGGGTGTACCAGTGGCAGACATCTGTGCTGCTGCTAGGCATGTAACGGTACAAGTAGGTGTACCGAACCGTTTCGGTACAGCTCATTCGGTTCGGTCCACCCGCGTACCGTTTCGGTTATTTTTTTCACTAATTGAACATTATTAACGGGGGAATATATGCACCGCGGAACTAAATTTCCTGGGCGCATTTCAGCAAGGATATATGCACCGCGGAACTAAATTTCCTGGGCGCGTTTCAGCACGGAGCTATTATCGCGCAGCCGCGCAGCATTTAGCCGTTAGCATGTCGTGTACTGTCTCCTGTTTGGGAACGTAATGGCTTTCTTGACGAGCGCACATCCAAAGCTGTGTGGACGTGTTTTCACAAGACTGGATCTGCAGCAACACGTCTAACGTGAACGCGCTGGAAACGACGTCACCCAAACGTGAACGAAGAAAAGCACTCAGCTTGTTACAAACTGCGCTAACAATAGCTGCATTAAAACTACCGGTACTTCATCAGGTGATTCAGATCGGTCCAGAGCAATAACACAAACTGTGTGAGTTTTTAAAAGATCTGGATCTAAGTCTGAATGTTGTTTATGCGCAGGCTTTAAAGTTACTGATCCTCGCTACAAGACATTCATCATGTTAACACTTCAGTCAAAAAGTTCAGCTCTTTATGAAAAAACTAAAACTGATGTCAACAAGTCCTGGAGCTGATTTAAGCCCTGCCCTGATGATGAGTGAGATATTCAACCGTTCAAGAGGTATTGTTCTTTTATTATAATTATTATTTATAATTTATTATTATTTAAAATCATAATCTTATTAACTTGTTTTTTTACCTCTGTGTTTTATTTCCAGTCTTGGACAGAGGTAGCATCTCTCTTCCACTTCAGGGACAGACATCCACCAGAGATCACCTGCAGCTAAGAAGTGTGTGATGACTGAACTGAACTCTGAACTGTTCCAGGACCTGTCCCACTTGGAGGAGCAGGTCCAAGAGGTTGTGAGTACAGTAATGAGGACAAATACAGCCACACTGCTGCTACTGGACAAAAACTTGATTAGTTAGATCATAAACAGTCTGTTGCTGCTTATTGTTCTGGTTCTGACTGTTATTGTATTTATTAAGATTTTTATTATTGTTAATATACAGTAGTTTATTTATTGTAGAGTGCTGTTTATTTAAAATATCATCCAAATGGGTCACTTTTATTTATTACTACAATACAATACAGTACAAATGTATTTTTGGCATATTTTCAAAATAAACATTTTGTAAGTCTTTATTTTATCTTTTTTTTTTGTACCAAAAATAAACCGAACTGAGCCCTCCTTGTAGTTGAACAGAACCGAAATGTGATTTTAGCATAACGTTACACCCCTAGCTGCTGCCAACTGGAGTTCCACAAACACGTTTGCAAAACACTAGTTTGGATGTCACTGCATGTGATGTCACTCAAGCTGTCCTCTCTAACACGCAGAAGAGAACAGTCAAAACGCCTGCAGTATAAAGCCAGAAGGTTCTCACAAGCATGCATTTTTCCAGAGCATTTTCAAGGGTGTGAATGAATTACGTTCCCATAGTCAATATGTTGCACTGAGTGCACTGACTGATAAGGGAACATGAGTTACGGTGCATAACTTTCAGTTTTCAGTTGCAGTCGTTCAAAATAAACTTTATTTAAATGACAGAAAATAACAGGCGAGGCCCCGTGGCAGCGACGACCTGGGTTCAGGTGGCAGCAGCACTTCCAGTCGACCCGTGTGACCCGCGCTTTGTTTCTAATACAACTGGATACAGTGCAGCGCACAGAACCCGGCCAGCCATTCCTCTCACGTCCACCTCAAACCCCCGGAGTGAGGAGCAGCGAGGAGACGACGAAGGCACATTTACCATCGGTAATCAAAAGAACTCCACGTCGGACCGTCGCCTCCCCCTCGCTTCAATTTCCTCCCTCCTGTTGCAAAGCCTGAGCAGCATACTGATGGTGGGATCACACACACACACGCACACACACACACATACACACACACACACACACACACACACACACACACACAGTGTGAGGTAATGACTTTCTGCCTCTGTGCTCGATTCGCCTCGAGCTGCCAGTTCCCACTGGGTTTGTGTGAAAGAAGTGAAGAAGCAGAGAGACACACGAGGCGAAACAACACGTCCAATTAGCTGCTGGTGGTCCTTTCAGGGGGGGCTGGATAATAAGAGCACAGGGCCAAGGTCTTCACCTGGACCTGCTCTGTGGACGGACTCTGCTTGTCCTTCACATTCAAACAGCCGAGCAGTAAAAAGGTTCTGAGTTTTAAGAAGTTATTTACTGCAGGGGCGCCCCCACTGGAACTTCTGGACCATTTTAGGGCGGCCGTGGCGTAGTGGTAATGGCAGTCGACCCCGATCGGAAGGTTGGCGGTTCGAATCCCGGTTCCCCACACCATGTGCCGTTGTGTCCTTGGGCAAGACACTTAACCCCAAGTTGCTCCCGGTAGGACTGGAAAGCACCTTGCATGGCAGTCTGCCGCTACCGGTTTATGAACGTGTGTATGAATGAGTGTATGGTTGGTATTGTAAAGCGCTTTGGGGCCCCTCATAGGGGGCTGGAAAGCGCTATATAAATAAGCTCAGTTTACCATTTTACATTGAAGACTTAAAAAAAAAAATATATATATATATATATATATTTCAAAATATATGCATATGTTTTTAGTTGTGTAGGATAAATATTTTATGAGTAATGATGAGTTATATTGTTTGTTTCAAAAACGTTTTCTGATTGGTGACGTATTTCCTGTTTTGGGAAGCTCTGATCTTATCCATAGACTCTCGTTATAAATGGCGCATGCGCAGTTATTCCACGACGTTACAAAACAATGGGAAGATGCTGGGCGCAGTTTTCACCGCCCTGAACACGTCCAACGTGAGCTCTACCTACCGATCGCGTGTTTCCGGCCGTTTATTTATTTATTTATTTTTTTTTCTGGAAATGAGCCGTGCGGCCAGTGACTCAAGCAGGCTTGCTCAGGTAAGTTTTAAATAATTGAAAGCCCTTTATCTAATGTCTATTTGCATTTCTGACTGATATGCCTCTCAAATTTTAAATGGCTGTTTGGGAAAAAAGCCTTCAGCTGACTGTTTATTCTAAAAGTGGCAACTGGTGAGTTTGTTTGGGGAGCTAGCATGCTAATGCTAGCCTTTATCTAATGCTTATATTATTATATTACCATTCCTGACTGATATCCTCTCCACTTTTAGGTGCTCTGTTTGTGATAAAAGCCTTCAGCTGACTGTTTATTCTAAAAGTGGCAACTGGTGAGTTTGTTTTTTTCTTTGTTTGTTTGTGGAGTTAGGTTGCCAGCGCAGGTTATTGTACAGTATTGGACTCTGATGGCTACATTTATTTTAATTTGCTTATAAAAAATGATCAAACATTAATAATTTTATATACTAAATGTCACTTGTGGTGTTTTACTATTTCTTAACACTGTATTGATCTGGAGAATGAAAACAAAGCCTCTTGCAAGTAGAAATGCAGAAATGTTTTAATCTCACTTATTTTCCTTTCTATAATTTATATATAATTTATTTATTTATATATATTTT
>JBBPBX010035530.1:0-24564 GCA_038048925.1 Garcialebias charrua
TGAGTTATTCATTGTGTTATGTTATTTATAAATGATTTTCTTTTAAAAGGGGCAGCTATAATAAAAAAAATCTTCTGCTACATTTCATTTTATGTTTTGTGGGTGTGAAGGAAGCTGTCTGAAAAACCTTCTCTTAACAGAGGAGGAGGTCTGAGATTTCAACTTTCCAAGACTTACAACTCAGTTTTGGGGCTGATTCACAAACGTTTTACACCGGATGGGAGCAGAGGTGTCTTGTCTGTGAATTAGACTAGCAAAGTTTGTTGAGAAACCTCTGTTGTTGGGCTGTGAGGTGTTTTTTGTCAATTTACATACAGTTGTGTGTCTTCTGTCAGAGACTTCAAGGGAACCCCTACTGTTAAGGTGTGATCTATCAATTTACATGTATGTGTTACCTCAGCTTGCAATTTACATATGTTGGTGCTTGACTCCTGTTATAACTCCACGCACACACAGTCTGGTTCATTGAATTGAAAAAGCTCCTCGGATGAGAAGCGAAACGTCATCTGTTACAAATAAAGTCCAGTTGATCTTGTATTGAACGCCTTTTTGACATATAATATTGTGAAATTGTTTTGTGTTTTAATTTAAAATGAATAAATTATTAAAATAAATAAAAAATAAATAAAATATTTGGGGCGGGTGATATAAAAAAATCTTAGTTTGACAGAAACAAGATGCTCAGCTGGCTCCAAATGATAGACGCTCCTCTACACGCGCGTGCGCAGTTGACCCATTGGCCCACCCAGATGTGGCCAGCTGTCAGCTGATTGGCTGAAAGTTGTGTGCACTGGTTTAAATAAAGCTCCAGAGCTGAGCTGGTCCAGACCACTGGTCCTGCAGCTGAGCTCCAGTCCGAGCCAGAACCGAACCGGATCATGCTGGGCGCGTGCATGGAGGTGCTGGGCCTGGTGCTGTGCGTGCCGGGCTCCCTGCTCGTGATGCTCGCGTGCTGGCTGCCCATGTGGAAGGTGTCGGCCTTCATCGAGTCCAACATCGTGGTGGCGCAGACCATCTGGGACGGCCTCTGGATGACGTGCGTGATGCAGAGCACGGGCCAGAGCCAGTGCAAGGTGCACGACTCGGTGCTGGGCCTGGCGCGCGACCTGCAGACGGCGCGCGCCCTCACGGTCATGTCGGCCGTGCTGGGGGTGGTGGCGTGCACGGTGACGGTGACGGGCGCGCAGTGCACGAACTGCGTGAAGGACGAGGCGGTGAAGGCGCGCGCAGTGCGTGCGGGCGGGCTGCTGCACGTGTGTGGCGGGCTGCTGGTTCTAATCCCGCTCTGCTGGATCTCCAGCAACATCATCATGGACTTCCACAACCCGCAGGTTCCGGCGGGACAGAAGCGCGAGATCGGCGCGGCCATGTACGTGGGCTGGGCGGGCGCGGCCCTGCTGCTGCTCGGGGGCGCGCTGCTCAGCTGCTCCGCGTCCCGGAGGCTCCGGGACCAGGACCGGGACCGGGTGGACAACTACTACATCCCCGCAGGGACGAGCGGCGGCTCAGGGAAGCCCAACTATGTGTGAACATCTGGACACAGCTGCCGTGGAGCTGAACATCTGGAGACTGGAGGCACTGGTTTGTGTCCAGGCCACATGGTGTCACGACACACATGTATTTTTATAGACTTTTGTAACAATTTGTATTTTGCAGTGAACAAAATGTAAAAATGTTTGAACTGATCATAAATGTTGATTTTTTTTTATAAAGAAGCAGAACTTTATAATAAAATAACTTTTTGCAATGTTTTTACTTCTTAAAAACTCTTTTATTACCGTATTTTCCGGTCTATAAGTAATAATAATAATAATAATAATAATGAATTTAATTTATAACGCACTTTTCATTAATGAAAATCTCAAAGTGCTATAAGTCGCACCTTTTTATCCTAATTTGCATACCCCTGCGACTTATAGAGAGGTGAGACTTGTTTATGGATTTTTTCCCCATATTTTTAGACAAATTTTGGCTCAGATATGACCGTTTTTCATTTTGGCAAAAAATGGTGCAGTAAATAGCTCATAAACCACACGGCAGATTTTCTTTAAACTTACAGAAAGTAACTACTTGGTGGTCATTTACAAACTATTAGCTGTTGGAGTTGTTTGAGCTAAAATTAGATTTATTTATAATTTATTTTCGCAGCGCGCGCGACCGTTTGGAAGACGTCAAAGCGAAACAATTTAAATCCAGCAGATTTGACCATTACGTGAATTTATTAAGGAACGGTTAAGCTAAGACACATCTTTGCTATAATTTTCAGCAGACAAATAATTGTTTTTACCGTGTTAATCTTGTTAAAAGTCCTTCTGCATGCTTCTGTGGCCGCCATTTTCAGCAGGACAATTGAGGCGCTGACGCGTCGCGTAGCGGTGATGCATAATAGATGCGACTTAAATAAAGGTGCGACATGTTTATGGATTTTTCCAATTTATTGCCAATAATTGGACAAAGCGACTTATAGAAAGGTGCGATTTATCAGGCAGAAAATACTGTAATGAGGCTGTTCAGTGTTGTTTCAGTGACATAATGTTTTAGCCTGTTCGTTTGATTGTTAGCAAAATATCTCATGAACCGTTATAATAAAAGTCAGACATGAAGGATGCGCATGAAGACAACCAAAGATGGCCACCACAGCTAAATATCAAAATGTTTATAACCCAGTACTGAACCAGTAGCTGAGAGTTGTTCACTACACTGAGCATTAGAAATGAAACATAAGTCAATTCTGAGTCTGTTAGCGAAATATTTCATGACCTGCTGGATGAATTTTAATGAACTTTGCAGAGTCAGTCTGATTTCAAACATTACAGATATTGAGATAAACTGTTATTATTCAACAAGATTTTACTAATTCTCATTTACCGTTAACTGTTCTTTTTGTTAAACGTGACATTAAAATATGAGTGTGTGCGTTTATTATAATAAAACGTGTTTAAAAAAATCAAAGATGTATGAACATATCACAAGTTTTTTTTTCCCCATAGTTTTTAGGTGTTTTATTTAAATTTTAAGGTGAAGTCAAAGTCAAGTTCAAAACCAGGAAGAACGCTGCTGTTTGAAAACGAAGCACAAAAAACCAGTCCACCAAAATAAACCAGATGTTTTCACCCGCTTCGGATGTTATCAACCATAGAATCGAACAGTTTCTCCCACATTCTATGGGGATGATAACGGTTGATAGCGCCCATAGAATGGGACTGATAACGTACTAGCATGTGTCAAATACCGATACAATGGATGACAGCAGGCTCCGTTTACTTACGTGGTTAGGTTTCGATTTCACTCTCTTTGGTTAGGTTTAGGGTCTTGGTTAGGTTTAGGCACAAGGGTGAGCTGGGGTTAGGTTTAGGGTTGGACATCTGGGTCAGGCTTAAGGTTAGGTTGAGGGAAACAGTTACATAAGCTGCAAAACACAAAAACACACCACTTCCGGGTTCGCGGAAACACGCCCCCTGATAACAGCCATTAAAACGCTGATAACGCTCTTTCAAACATGCTAGTACGTAGACTGTACAGTTTCTCCCATACTCTATGGGAATGATAACGATTGATAGCGCCCATAGAATGGACTGATAACATCCGAATCCGCTGATGTTTTGGTACTCTCTTTTTTTTAAGGGGGTCTGAAGCAAACAGATGTTTGTTAACACAATGCCAAGCAGGAAAGACATGAGCAATGAGCTCAGACAAGCAGCTGTTAAAAGGCTTTTCAAACAGAGAAATGACCACGAGTGGAAAACATTTCAAGACAGTTCCCAGGAGTGGACACCCCAGATCACCTGAAGGTCAGACAGTGCAGTGGTCAGAGAAACTGCAGACTTTGCAGGCCTCAGGGTAAAGTTTGTGACAGTAACAACAAACAGGGCGGCAGCAGAACACATGTGGACCATGTGTTCTGTCTGGACACGAGACCAGAGCTGCACGGTGGACAAGTGGTTGTTTGGACTTTTTCTGCAGCCTGCAGAGACTATGACTCCTGTAGAACAAAGGATTCTGGAGTCCAGTGGTGTAGTCTACATTTTTGTAGTGGGCATACCGTGCTTAGAAACCAAAGTACACTGGTTAGTAAAATGTAATCATCAAATTATTTGGATTTTTAAACATATTGAACAGTTCCAAATTTCTTTGATGCTTATATTTGAATAAATGAACAACAAACTTTGTACAACAGCTGGCTTTGTATTAAAAACATGTTATATAATTTATAAAACAGTATCAAAGAAAAGCACTGCACACCAATAGATTGTTACAGAAGTGTTTAACTGTCATTTAACGTATCAATGACATGTACCTAATGGTATGTCATGTACCATTGGGCACTTTTAAGTGGGTATACTGAAATTCTTAAGCTTTTCTAGTGGGTATACTCCATATACCCGAGTATCGCGTAGACTACACCACTGCTGGAGTCCATGTCTGTCAGACCCATCTGGGTCATGATGCAACACTATGATCCAGACAGCAGCTTAACGGCTGAAGAAGAAAAGAATCAAGATGAACTGAAGCAACGCTGGAAAGAAGAACAACTCCTCCACAACCACCACCATGTGAGAAAACCACTGCAACAGCTGTTGAAACATTCAGGTTTCCACATTCATTCATTCATTCAACCTTTATTTAGTCAGGTAAATCTTATTGAGCCTCATAGGCTCATTTACAAAAGCGACCTGCTAAAACTAAAGAATGATGAACAGCAATGGTAGAATTTCCTTAAACAATAGAAAAACAAAAGAGAAAAAACAAAAGAGTTTTGTTTGTTTAATAAATAATATGTTGATGGTTTTAGGTTTGTAAAGACCAGACTAAAGCTACAGATGAGACATGTGACAAGTCTACCGGCAATTAAAACACTCGTCTATGAATCAAAGGAAATAAAGAAGAGTTGAAAATAATCATGTCTTCACCCCACCCCCTGACGGAGCACTGAACGTGCAGCTTGGCTGGTCTGACCAACGCACTCTGCGAGGCAACAGTCAGCGAGGAGTCGTTCCACTGTCAGGAAGCTGGACCACAGCTGGAGCTGCTGGGCCACATCTGGAGCTGCTGGGCCACATCTGGAGCTGCTGGGCCACATCTGGAGCTGCTGGCCAGTTAGAGGCCTCGCATCGCTAACAGCCAGGAAGCGTGGGCACAAACACGTGAACAGCTGGTAGCACACACACACACACACACAGAAGCAGGAAGGTGTCAGAGGTTTGATCTGAAGAGTTAATATTTTAAATGTAATAAAACAGTTTGTCTCAGTGTTTCTGCACCATCACATCAAAACACCAACAAGTCACAGAGAGACACATGAGGTGTGTGGAGCACTGTTTCCTCACAGTCTTTGACAAACTTACACAACCCAACAAAACCTGTTGGAGTTCACTCAGCTATGAGCCACCAGTCAAACTTTAGGATCAGCAGAGGTTGTGTGGATGAGAAGGAACATGAAGGCACTCTGTCGCCCTCTGGTGGTCCAACATGTTCATGGCACGTTCAATGACCTGAACACATTTGGTTAAATGTGATGCATCAGAAAAACATAACCTGCAGGGTGTTCATATATTAAAATTCTGTTATCCTCACTGTATTCCTGAAATCACATTCTCTTGTGTTAGCTTTAAATATGATCTCTAAATATATTTCACAGCGCTGACACATAAATAAATCCTTCTGGTCCCAGGTTCATCACTCTCTTTCAACTACACTCCAGAGTTGGGGTTTGCCCAGCGGTGCCATTAAAATGTACATGCACTCATCAGGCCGTTATTTTGAGCTTTTACTGGTCATTATTTATTTGCATCATTCCCTTTCCATGATGGAAAAATTATATAAAGTGTAGATTGTTTCGAATCCCCTCAGGGTCAAACATACAGTATACATTTTGAAATATAAACACACATTCATCTAAACAGTTCCAACTTCTCAGTGTTGATCCTGAAACTTCTTGTTCAGCTGCACTCAATGGACTGATCAATACTCACATACTCGGTGGACTGATCAATACTCACATACTCGGTGGACTGATCAATACTCACATACTCGGTGGACTGATCAATACTCACATACTCGGTGGACTGATCAATACTCACATACTCGGTGGACTGATCAATACTCACATACTCGGTGGACTGATCAATACTCACATACTCGGTGGACTGATCAATACTCACATACTCGGTGGACTGATCAATACTCACATACTCAGTGGACTGATCAATACTCACATACTCGGTGGACTGATCAATACTCACATACTCGGTGGACTGATCAATACTCACATACTCGGTGGACTGATCAATAATCACACGTCACACTGAGAAGAAAGAACTGGAACCAAAGCGCTAAAGCCAGACTGATCAATACTCACATACTCGGTGGACTGATCAATACTCACATACTCGGTGGACTGATCAATACTCACATACTCAGTGGACTGATCAATACTCACATACTCGGTGGACTGATCAATACTCACATACTCGGTGGACTGATCAATACTCACATACTCGGTGGACTGATCAATAATCACACGTCACACTGAGAAGAAAGAACTGGAACCAAAGCGCTAAAGCCAGACAAAGTGGAACAGCAGAGTCCATGAAGACAACAGGAACTATGTTTGGAGGAAGTTTTCAAGATGAAGATCATAACATGGTCAAGCATCAAAGTTCATGTGCAGTTCAAGTTTTTTACCTGGATTATTGTGCATGAACTTTGATGGTTTGAACCATTTTGACTATGGCTGCCTCAGAGGAGTCGACGGGGGAGAGGGCAGGTCCCAGAAACCATGTCATCACCATCAAACTGGTTGGTCCACCATGTGAGTGTGCTGCTTGTGGCTCCTCGGACTGATGAAGTCCTTTGGATGAAACGTCTCAACAACAAAACAAAAAAACAAACACCGTCCAGATGACCCGACTGAACTTTGTTGAACAGCCAGAAACTTGATGGCTCCACAAGCTCTGTGGTCCAGGGGACACTTAACAAGGACATGTAGCAGATAGCAGTGGGTGTGTATGTATAGATTTGACCCTGTATCAATCCATAATCAATTAAAAATGTGATTTAAAATGTAAAACAGTTAATTGTTGTATAATCACTCCACCCTATAAAAAGAACGATTTCAATAAATCATTTAAATCACCCCCCTTGACTAAATCGAACAACCTGAGCCTTGTACTAGGAGCAGTTAAGCTTGACAGGTTTGCTGTGTAGTTTTTACATGTAGAAACTCTGTATTGGTCGAGACATTCACTCTAGTGTTGTGCTTACAATTACCGGCTGTTTGCCCAGCAGTGCAGTGAACATTCCTCACAAATGTAAAGAAAAGGTTCTGATTCTGGCAATGTTACAAACATTTACCATCTTACCTGTTGTGAATAGCTCTTTGAATGACCTCATTTAGGAGAAGAAGAGTTTAATTTAGACCAAACAGATAAAAATTAGCGATGACTGCTGTTGGACCTAGTTTTAGAGCAGTTTTGGTCAGTAGGCACTCAAACTTTAATAGGTCCCATGGGACTCTTTGAACTACCTTGAAAGCAACCTCAACGTTGATTGATTAATTTTCTGGAGTAATGTTATTAATACCTCGTGAAGTTTGAGGTTAGGCTCTTTGCCAAACTCTGATTTCTGTCACCAAGCCTTTGCCTTAACGTTGGACTTCTAGCCACAATATATAACTCCAGCCTTAACTTATTACCCTAGCTCCAGCTTTAATTTTGTACATGCAATGGTTGTGTACAAAATGGCAAACCACTAAGCGCAAATGTGGGGGTACAAAAATGTGAAAGTATAAACTAATCAGTACTCGACAAAACATCCTCAATTTCTAAAGTTTTATCAAATCAGCCCTAAGCCTATGTATTTTTAACCCAATCCACTCGTGTCCTAATCTTGTGTTGAGCGTGCCTTTTGTTGATGTGTCAACAAGACCAAACAAAAAACAGTCTTAACTTGGTACATGAGTACATGGGCATGCATTGATCAACGTTTAAAAGTACAAAATGGTAATTGCTAAGTATAATGTGGTGGGTAAGGAGTGGAGAAAGTACAAATTAACTGCCCATCTTTAAAACAGTTCCAACTCCTACCTGATAAACTTCGGCATCACTGTCTATTTCAGAGACCGTTCAAAATGCCTACCATGTTAGGTCTCATCAAGGCGCTATATTTAACTTTCTTGTTCGACTGTTCTGCTTCAGGCTGAGTTTATGTGACTTGCTATTGCAGAAAAACTGGAAAGCCACTCTCTACAGTATATTCTCTCTGCGCAGAGAGCTGTCTATCTAAAAGAGTGACATTTCCCCCCTTGTAACCAGAGGATTTGTCCCTCTGGGGTACACCTAGCTTGTTCCCCACTTTCACAACATAAATGTTTCACTCTGGCCTAACTTGCCAAATGTTATGAAAGGCTCTATTGAAGTAGACCTTTTAGCTCGAAAGGGAATAGAGAAAAAAAAACACTCTATCTTGATAGCTCAACAGCTAGACCATGTTGCCCGCTTCACATGGAACACCCTGTTAAAGATAACACCCAGTCTGTTTCTTCTCTTGCATGGAAATTTAAATCTATTTGTCAAGAAACCACAACGTGGTTCTTTTGGATATACGGATAGCCGAGAAAAAGAAAGACTAGAACTATTCAGGCCAAACCTGAAATGAGAAGCACTGGCACGATAGAAACAAAATGAAAGAGAAGCAAACTAAAGCGTAAAAAAGGAGGAATGCGAGACAGAAATCTAAGATGATATGAAATGAAATGGAAAGAAGAAATTTTAGTTTAGAGCTTGTATGTCTGCCATTACTCCCACAGTTGGACAAAAACCCCAAAACAAAACAAAAAAAAGTGTGAAGTTGTTAAGCTGCAGCTCACCCAGCTTCTTGTTTGGATTAGCACGCTTGACTGAGACCTTCTTGCCCATTTACTGATTGGCTGTGTGTGCCAAGGCGTCGTGGAGCTGAGGTCCCACACCCAGCTTCCACGCACACTGAAACAGCCCTTTCCCTCCCTCCCACTCCACATGTTACCTCCTGAGGAAGAGAAAGTCAAAGAGGAGTCGGCGTGCAGGCAGCAGACAGAGTAGCTCAGGGAGGAGAGCAACGAGCATCGCACAAGCTGAGCTGGAAACAGTGGGTCATACAATTTGAGACAACATGCTGCAGGAATTCCCATATTGGAACCTACTGGTGACAGCTCTTCTTTTACTGGTACTGAAAGGGTTTAACTGTTTCATTGAAACTTGTGCTTTCAATCTTTGAAAAGGTGCAGTAGCTATGAAATCTCAATATCTTACGTTTTCTTTTACAGCTTTAGCTAAATTAGAGCAAAATGTCTTGTTTACTTTTGAAAATACAGGTAACTCTAATTGTCCCTTGGTGTGAGTGAAAGTGTGAATGGTTGTCTTATTTTTCTCTGTATCCCTGTGATGGATTTGCGACTTGTCCAGGGTGTACCCTGTCTCTCGCACAGTGGCTGCTGGATATGGGCATTAGTGATCCCCGTGATCCGAAAAGGAAGAAGCGGGTAAAAGATAACTGATGGATGTAAGGTCTGCAGGCAGTGTCCCAAAGTTGGGGTTCTCTGTTACATTGAATGGGTTGTCTTGTGGTGTGACGGTGGGTACTGAGTCGTGCAGTGTGGCTCATGTGACAAAGGATTCAGCAGATGTGTCTATATTGTATATCCTTCAGTCAAAGTACCGGTAAGGCCATCGTTTGTATATTTACACAGTCTGCAGAAGAAGGCACCAGAGTTGGGTTTCATTTTTCCTTACTGAGGAGTTTTACATCTTTAAGGAAGCCGCTCATTCTCAATCAGTTCATCTGGACAGTTTCTTTTTAGCAGAAACGTTTCACCCTCACTCCAGAGGGCTTCCTCAGTCAGAGTAGTCCAAAGCACACTGAAGTTAACCCACCAAGTAAGCAACTTATGTGGACCAACCAGTTTGCTGTAGCCAAGATGGTTTCTGGGGGTGTGTCCCTCGTCGACTCCTCCCAGGCAGGCAGACATGTCCAAAGTGGTTCAAGACAAGAAAGTTAATTCTCAATAGTCCAGGTATCAAATCCGCTCATTCTCAATCAGTTCATCTGGACAGTTTCTTTTTAGCAGAAACGTTTCACCCTCACTCCAGAGGGCTTCCTCAGTCAGAGTAGTCCAAAGCACACTGAAGTTAACCCACCAAGTAAGCAACTTATGTGGACCAACCAGTTTGCTGTAGCCAAGATGGTTTCTGGGGGTGTGTCCCTCGTCGACTCCTCCCAGGCAGGCAGACATGTCCAAAGTGGTACAGCTTAAGTTAGATATTTTTTAGATGGTGTTCCCTCACTTGTTGCAGGCGTTAAATTCCAAACACCCCCGTGGTAGTTGAAAATCTGCGAAGTAGGGGCGTTATATTTATTTTAGTATTTATATATACATAAGACTTTATAAACTCTTCCCACACTCTTGCAATGTTCTAACCTCTTAAATCTGTGATTTTAACAACATACGTATTTGTACTGTACAGTATTGCAAATCTTTAAGGAAGATTTTCTCAGTCTCAGCTGCTGACAGTTGCCTTTAAACAGCTTCTCCAACACAGCATAACATAAGCATATCATGCAAAAGCCACCTTTGACTTTTTTAACAGGCTACTTCATTTCCAAGGAGCCACAAATTCTTGTAATGGTAGTTTCCTGTTGTTATTTTTTAAAGTTATTTTTAATGTTTTTTCTTTGAGACTTGGCTGTTTGTCCAGTCCTTGTACAGTAGCCTATATCTAAAAAACCATTGAAATGACTATATTTTAATTGATTCAAAACAAGAGCTGATATACAGTATTGTCTTTGACTTGAGTAACTAGCAAAATTTGCAACCAATTACTAGCTAATTACTATTTAATAGCCAGTAGTTTTGATGTCAGATCTATGGTTAGTATATAGTCGCAACTAAAGAAATAAGAAAAAACAAAGTGTTATTTAATTTGAACCATGCCAGCTAAACGGGATTATTCTTTAGAAATTAGCTAAATTACTAACTGCTTTAATTTTAAATTGGAACTTTCAATAGATACTAGCTAAAATATTAACTAGCTAGTACATTAATTTGTAACTATCTTGGGTACTAGCTAGCTAATAAGTTCATTTGAAAGTACAGTAAAGTACTAGCTAGCTAGTAACATTGGCAGAAATTAGCTTAAGTACTAGCTAACCCAATATTTTTATAAAAATTCAGCTAAAATATTAACTAGCTAGTAGGCTATGTCTGTTATAAACTAGCTAAAATATTAGCTAGCTAAAAATAGCTTAAGTTAGATATTTTTTAGATGGTGTTCCCTCACTTGTTGCAGGCGTTAAATTCCAAACACCCCCGTGGTAGTTGAAAATCTGCGAAGTAGGGGCGTTATATTTATTTTAGTATTTATATATACATAAGACTTTATAAACTCTTCCCACACTCTTGCAATGTTCTAACCTCTTAAATCTGTGATTTTAACAACATACGTATTTGTACTGTACAGTATTGCAAAATAAAAATAATGCTGTTCTCTTTTGCTGTGCTCACAAAAGAGAGCAGACAGATAGATGCTATGTTACTGAGCCTATCAGCTGTCAGCGCTCAGGATACAGAGCACAATGCTCTGGTTGGTCATCTTCCATCAATCAGCCACGTGACAAAGGATTCAGCAGACGAGTGTTGTGTGTCGTGTACAATCTTACGTTGAAAATCCATGAAATAATACTGTTAGTCCGCAAAAGTCGAACCGCAAAGTAGCAAGGGACTACTGTACTTCTAACTAGCTAGTAACTTCAGTAAAAATTAGCTAAAGTACTAACAAACCAAATGTTAAATTGGAGCTCTACCGGGTAGTTACTGTGTTTGTTAGGAACTAGTAAATGTAGTGAATGAAAATAAAGCAAAAGTAATTGCTAGTCAGATTTTAAAATTGATCTTTTATTCAAAGTTAGCTAAAGTATCAGTGAGGTGCATGTTTAATAGGGCGGCCGTGGTGTAGTGGTAATGGCAGTCGTCTCCCGATCGGAAAGTTGGCGGTTCGACTCCCGGGACCCGCACCATGTGTCGTTGTGTCCTTGGGCAAGACACTTAACCCTGAGTTGCTCCCGGTAGGACTGGAAAGCACCTTGCATGGTAGTCTGCCGCCACCGGTTTATGAATGTGTGTAGCATTCAATATATGTGTAGCACTTTGAGATTTTCAGTAATGAAAAGTGCGTTATAAATTGAATTAATTGTTATTATTATTAATATAAATTAGCTACAGTATTAGTGAGCTAGTATTTTTATTGAAAACTAGCCAAAATACTAGCTAGATAAGTTTTAAATTTGACCTTTCATCAGAAACTGTCTAAAGTACTAGCTAGCTATTAACTTCATTAGAAACTAGCTGAAGTTATTAATTCAAATTGGATTGGTCTTTAAATATAACTGTTGTATTAAATAACTATTTTATCAGGAACGAGCAAATGCACTTTCTACCTACTTACTGTATATTACAAATGGGACTTTTAACATCAAACTGTATTTTACTTTCTAGTTTTGCTAGATTCTAAAATGTCCAGTTTGAAATAGTTTTTTGCCAAGTTGTTTTGGATTGTCTTAACAATGCAAGATTTATCAGCAAATGGTCAGGTAGCCTACTGGAATTAAAAAATTAGTTTATAATTAAATAATTAATAAATATAAGTGAAAGTCACATGTGAGGGCTATCCTGATATCAAATACTTCTGTCTCCTTTCACAAATCCAGCCAGTGTAAACATAAACCAGGAGGGATCTGCTCAGCAGAGGTGGGACATGTGGTGATGAAAGTTTGTGGATGAAAGATGAAAGACTGGGTGGATATCTGAGACTTTGATTACTGAACCAGAATGTCAAAAGGGATGGCTGTCCAACATGCAAAGCCTTGTCTTCCTCCTCCTCCATTCATAACAATAGCAGCACAGCCAGCCAAACAACTCTTCATCCACTCCCTCTTGCTTCACTAGGCATACCGGTAGTTGTAATTGGGTGAAAAATTCCCTGATTGCCTTTCAAAGGAGAATGAAGGTCGTGAGGAAAGCAGTTGCCCAGTGCACAGCCTGTGTTTATTTACCGCGATCCAAACACTGAAATAGTTGGATCTTGCAGAAAGTAGCACTGCTGCCTACATGTTTGGCTGAATGCTCCACTGGCTTTGTTTGATTCTCACTGTCTGTCTCTGCTGTTCTTCAATGGTCATCAGTCCTGACGGCCATTTACAGTATATCAGTCCCCATGCAGTTTTTATAACGCAAACCCACCACCCATCTCCGTTTCTTTACAGCAGAAATGTTTTTGCTACGGTGACCCAAAGAAAATAATCAGTGGTCTAATATTACCACATATCTGGTTTCCTCTGTGAGATCCATTCATCTTTGTGGACAAAGCAGTTCCACGCTGTTGGAGAAAGGGCCTGAAGAGGTCAAAACACCTTATCGATAGCTAAGTTTTCTCTCTTTCTCGGGATGTAGTCCTTAAAATGGTTCTGCTTTGTCAACTCGGTTGGTACTAATCTACATCAGAGCAGAAACTGAACCCAAACCTGGTAGCCGAGAGTCAACTTCAACACGTACTCCAAGAGTTGACACGTCACCAGCTCCTACAGTCAATTGTGCATTACAAACACATACTGTATATGCATCTTCACTAGATGGAGTGTTGCATACACTTTTTATCACCCCAGCTCCACTGTCGAGGTCAAATGTTATACAAAGTGTTTGCTGGTCCGGTCCATTTCTATAGATTGTTGTATAGGAGTTTGTCAATGGGCGTTTAATGTGCCGTATATGGTACTCTTGTTATACATGTTCTCACCTCAGCTCTACTGAGCCATATTCAAATCATCCACATAAGACTTGGATGATTTGTCCCACCGTTCATTTTTTATATATGTAATTATTTTTCCAATGTTTTATCCATTCAGAAGTTATAGAGACAGTTTTTCCTTTGCCACAGGCCACCAAGTTAAGTTGTCTTTGTTCAAAATGGCAGAAGGTCTCAACTTGAGCTCTGTTTTCCTCAAATTTAGCTCTGACTTCTTTCAGTTATATATATAAAAATTAAAAAAACAGGACGGAGACTGCCTTGTAAAGCCAAGACCGAGAATTACAGTATTATTTTTTTAATACACGCCTAAATACGCCAGATCTTTTTCTACAGTTTCGTCCTCCCTCAAAAATACAACAAACCAGGGGCCTCATGTATCAACCGTGCGTGCGCACAAAAACCGTGCGTACGTCACTATCCACGCAAAACCCCATATGTATCAAAACTGAACTGAACGTGAATATGTGCGCATCCAAGTACATTTCCACGCCAGCTCCAGAGCAGGCGTACGCACGTTTCTGTGGTTTGTGTTCCTTTGGCGACACTTACAGGTGATTCTGGAAACTGTTCATGAAGGGGAAATAATGATTATTTCCACCCAAACACACATGATTGACAATTATTACATCCACATGGACGCAATTAGAATATAACCTGCAAAAAATATAATAAACAGAAAGACTGAATAGTTCTGCACAGCTTAAATTCTTGTTTTCTGTTCATTTTTAGCTGTTTTAGCAGTTGAAGAACGTGATGCATGATGGGACAAGACGACATTCCTCTGTTGCAGGGTATATTTAAATGAAAACAACGTTTGTCTTTTTTTTAATTCATTCCAGATTTAAAGAACACAAGAAAACTATTTAAAAAAAACCCACAAGAAATCCTCTTTTGCCTTCATTTCATGTATTGTTTCATTTCATGTTGTTCATTCTAAATAGTTTTCTTGTGTTCTTTAAATCTGGAATGAATTTAAAAATAAAAAACGTTGCACCATGCGGGATTCGAACTCATGATCTTTGGGACGAAAGGCAGGCACGCTACCCACTAACCTATTTAGGCATGTTAGAATAGCTTGGTCAACTTCTCATTTAAAAGTGGACGGTTTGTTGTGCGCTGAGCGTGCCAAACAAAACCTTTTTCTGTGCCTCTCTACGTCACTCAGAAGTGTCTCCAGTTCACAGTCCGTGAAGTTCCTCTTTTTTCCACGTTTCGACATGATTTGCAATAGAGCAAAGACGACATTCCTAACGTGCAGGGCATATTTAAATGAATTTGCATATTTATATGGAGGCGTGTCAAAGGCGGAGTCGGCCACTCTGTCATGTGCGCTCAATTCCACGTTGATTGTGATGTACAAAAGCAATGTGCGTGGATACCGGCGTATGCACAGTTTGATACATCTGGATTTTTTTGTGCGTAGGCAGATTTCTGGATTTGACCGTGCGGCACTTTTCAGTAAGAAATCCACGCAAGTCTTTGTACATGAGGCCCCAGGAGAGGAAAGTTGGAGCAGAATAAGATGGAGGACATTGAGACGATCTTCTGATTTTGGCTGTTACTTAACATCCAATATGTGCACTGTCCTCTCATAATATTGACTTTGGGCTCTCTGGTAATATTACCAACTCCAATGCCAAACAATGCAATTAACAGAGTTTGGCCTGAACTAAAATAAAAAAAAAACGTTTTAAAAAAATTCATTATATAAAGTTTGACTCAGTTGTTTAATATATGCAAAATGGCCAGAAGTTAAGAGAGCTTGCCTGATTACTTCCTGTTTCATTCAGTCACAAAATCTGTTCTTTCTCAAAGCCTAATGTAATGAAAGTGCTTTCTTTTGTGACTCAACTGTTAACATGTATTTCTCTGAAACTCTTTTGCTTATAAGCTCACGTTTCCATTTTACGTATCCAGCTGAGACAATCTGGACTCAACCTGTTAATGACTCAAGGCCTTGATCTGAGATTTGAGTTGATCATGACTTTAAGGGTTTTTTAAGGCCAACAACCTTTTCTTTTCTCGGGTGTGTAGAGCTCACGGACGGTCCGATCAGAAGAAGACCGGGACACGCTGTGGGACGCCTGGGGATCATGGAGTGAATGCTCACGTACCTGTGGCGGTGGAGCCTCCTACTCCCTCAGACGATGCCTAAGCTCCAAGTAAGACCAACTCTCAATTACCATATGTCTTTAGTGGCTCTTTAAAAAAACTATTTTGGTTCTTGGGGTTGGGACCCGATGCACGTTTGTACCATCATTATGAAGAAAGCACTAGGTTGACATCTACATAAGATTTTGGAATCAACCCAATTCAAGATGGCTGCTACAGCGAAGCAATTGAAGCAAACACATAAACTGCTGTTAGTCTGTTTTACTTATATTGAGCTAAAACTTGTTATAGTTGATGAGATCGATCCCTCATCAAACAATTGCAGGGCTAAATTGTCCTGCAAGATTTGTTTAAGACCTTGCAATTAACTGTTGGAATCAACTGTGTCTGTCTGTTAGCAAAATATCATTAACCACTGGGCCGATGTCAATGAAAGTGGCAGGCAGAAATTGTTTAATGGTTAAACTTCTACAATTGATAAACTTTAGGAGTTATCCTAGTTAAAGATGTCTGCTTCGGATAATCAACATTAGCCTACACAAACATGACAATACCTCAATGAATTTTACAGATTTTGAGGTGTGGTAGTAGCTGACAGCCATTTCTTCAAGTAATGCTTGGACTTTGTTTTTATGTTTTTAATCAGAAATATTTTGCCACAAATCAGAGCAAAGCAATCATCCACTTTGGGCCTTACGGTCCTTTCATCCTCATCTCATGGTCACCTGGTTGGTTAAACTTCAAATTAACTTTGTGGGCTGCCAGATTAAAGCTCAAGGTGAAATGTTTACTGTGCAAAGTGGCCAATTATAACTGAGTTTGATGGGCAAGCGGGGGGGAAAGGCAGGGCAGAAACACCCACAGAGGGTATGTTTTCCACAGAAACTTTGTCACTTTTATAGTTTGGGAAATAGCAGCAGGATGACTTCACTACATTCCTCTGTTTTTACAGTTCCCAGAATCCATTGCTCACTTGCTATAAAGGTAACCAGTGCGCTTTGCTGCTAAAATCACCACTTTTGCTCTTTTCAGAGAGTTCGAGAAGGAGCCACTGATGACAAGAGCAGCACAGATTTTATTTAAGGCCACAGCCTGAAATAGCATACGGTGCTAGTATTTCCCCATTTAATCATCAATCCATCTTCACGCGTGTAGGAAAGTAAGGCTGCAAAACACAAGACTGTCAAAACTTCAAAATGCCATAACACCCCCGCCTACGCGCTCCCCTCCTAACCCCCTGTAAACACTGAGGTCAGTAGCGGTTTTAAGAGTTCATTTCATGATATCAGCAGCCACCACTTCTCACTGGCTGCATAGATTATTTTGTTGAGACAAGCCTCAGAATGCCACCGGTTGGAAAAGCAATGGATGTGTTGAGAGGTGTTCAGGATTTAGGCTTCCCAAGGGAACTAGATGTTAGTCTGGCTGGAAATGCATCTGCAACACCCTCAAAACCAAATACAGGTACAGTACAATTCCAACATTTGTATACACACGCAAAATGCTCCTGCAAAGAGCTTACCGGCACTTCAGAAACACACAAGAGGTGATTAGGACACAGATCACATGGCTCTCATTAGTCATACCCTCATAGCACTCGTACTTGATTAGAAACGCGATAGCAATGCTGGTTTGAAACAAGTGTGGACATAAAGATTAGGTGCTATGGCAAGGACAAATTGCTGCTTCTGTATTTATGAGGCTCATGAAATGCAAACACATCCAATGTTGGTCTTAAAAAATAATTCCAATGAAAGAGAAAGAGACCAGACACATTTTTTTTTTTAAACCTATGCTAGAAAACCGAAAAGGTTCCCTCCGGCACATAATAATTGCTGCAATAAAATCAGGTATTTCAATAGGTTCAATGAAACTTTTGTAAAGTAATTGCTGGATGATATGTCGATGTACATCTATAATTGATTAACGTTTGGCGTCAACCTGATTCAAGATGGTCATCAAAGCTAATCAACCTTAGCAAATGTTAAAACGGTTTGCTAAAAATTTGCATGGTAGTAGCTGAGATTAATCTTATCAACTTATACTTCAAGCGCCAACAGATCCCAAAAGACCTTTGTCGAAAAGTTTGGCATACGAGATTATGGACATTTCACCTTAACATAAAACTTTCATTTCTTGATGGAAGACTACTTGATGGCTGCCTTGAATGTTAATGTTTAATGAACATCTTGGACATGAATTTTAGCTACCACCACACAAACTAGCTAAAAATCTGTACAATTGACTAGGCCTGTCACGATAAATTTTGCTGGGCAATTGTCTCAAATTATTGCGATAAACGATAACTATTGTTTGAAATTTGACGATAATAATTGTCGAATCTAAGAAGAAATTTTTAATTTTTGTGTGTAGTACCTATTTTGACCATTGGATGGCAGTAGAAGTCTGTTTGAACCAAAGAATGGATAGTGAGGGAGTGAGCAGCGTGTCTCTTTAAGAAAAATGGGAGGGAGGCCCCTTGACGTGACATGGGCTCTGTCTCGTTCCTGTTTTTCGTTTCTCAAAATGGCAGATGCTCGATTTGGTTTTAGCTCTTTAGCATAGCATTTGTCACACAAAGCTTTTCCAGGCCAACTGAGAGACTAAGTCTCTCCAGCATGTCCTGGGCCTTCCCTGGGGTCTCCTCCAAGTTGGACATGCCTGAAGCATCCTTAACCAATGCCCGAACCACCTCAACTGGCTTCTTTCGATGTGGAGGAGCAGCTGTTCTGTTCCAAGTCTCTCCCGGGTAACTGAACTTCTCACCCTGTCTCTAAGGGAGAGTCCAGCTACCCTGCAGAGGAAACGCATTTCAACCTCCTGTATCCGTGATCTCATTCTTTGTCACTACCCAGAGTTTGTGGCTATAGGTGAGGGTAGGAACGTAGACCAACAGGTAAACAGAGAGCTTTGCTTTACAGCTCAGCTCCCTCTTCACCACAATGGACCAGCACAGAGTCTGCAATACTGCATACACTGCACCAATCTGTTTCCATTCTTCCCTCACTCGTGAACAAAACCCAGAGATACTTGAACTCCTCCACTTGAGGCAGAACCTCACCTACAATCCGAAAAGAGCAATCTGCCCTTTTCCGACTGAGGACCATCATTATCAATCTTCTTTAACTATCAAATGTAAACCAGATAATTAGTTACATGGCACATCTGATGAAGGGGTTTTGGCAACAACTTATCAGCATATCATATTCATGAAGGGCTGTCTCATTTCATAGAGAAGTGCTATATGAACATTACCCCTCGTGACTTGAAGTGAAGAGCTAGCCAGGAAATGAGATTTCAATAATGTATATGCAGGATCACAACATCTTACTACCTTGAGAGTCAAAGATCAAGTTTATGTATGTGCTTTAGTTTTATGTTTATTTGGCACAAGAGAAATTGGTCTTGTCTTCTACTGATTCACTTCCACTTTAGAAGCTCAAATGTCAAAAGGAAATAAAAAAGGAAATTTGTTTTATTTCCTTGGTCTTTTTTTTTCTCTCTTCTTAAATGTCTAGTTAGTATATTCCTGGTCCCTGTTGCGAGTTTCCACCCCAGTCTTTGCTACCTGTCTCTCAGCTCTTAGCCTTTGAAAAGCTCTTGTTTGGGTTCAGGTCCCATGACTCGCTGTTTAGCTTGGCAGTGGGGACTGTCTGGAGTCCATCGCAGGCTCTAATGTTCTTGCCATGCCACACGCTCCACATCCACTCCCTGCAATAATATTGCAAAAAAAAAAAGTCCTTAGGCCTACACTCCAGCGATATTCCAAACTCTAAAATGTTGTTTCCAATCATGATTTCAGATTAACTGAGGAACAAGGACACTGGAAGTCTTTTTAAGTTCCTGAGCTCAAAACAATATCAGATAATCCATTTCCACTGTGGTCTCGGATGATTGGCCTATCGTTGTTACCATCGATGGTTTATCATCCCTTGATGAGAAAGCACAAAGGAATCCTCCATTTCAATAAGTGGTGAGCTCAATATTTTTGGGCAGAACCACCGCAGACTGGAGAGAGTCGGAATCCAGACGACTTTAATCTGTTTAGCAGACACAGACTTGAGGACTCCACTGTGCCTGCTTTACTAATGTGTGCTATATTACTGTTAATTTAGAGAGTGATGATTTGTTTATGGACTGGTACAGCAAGACAAATGTGAGTTCACTTTGTGCCTCAACTGTTCAGTTTTACTTTCTCTGTACGACAATGTTCATTTAGATGAGATTATCAAATTTAACCTGAAGAGAAGAGTGATGGTTTGACACGGTCCTCTACACACCAACCAGTTGTCAAGTCACAGGTTGTGTTCCAGCTACATCTTACATACGGCTTCTCAAATATGGGCATATAGTAATCAATCTATAATCCTATCAATTTGTTGGTGAGTTAAGTATAACACCAAAAATCCATGTTGCTTTTACTTGATTTGTATATTATTCTTTATTTATTTTGGTTGATGTAGGGGCAGCACGGTGTTCTCTTCGTGCATGCATGGGTTTTCTCCGGGTACTCCGGTTTCCTCCCACAGACCAAAAACATGCATGTTAGACTGATTGGTAATTCTAAATTGTCCCTAAGTGTGAGTGAGAGAGTGAATTGTTTGTTTTGAATTAGTTTGTCTCGTTGGTCTGTGTCCCTTTGATGGACTTGTGACCTGTCCAGGTTGTACCCTTCCTCTCGCACAGTGATTGCTGGACATGAGCACCAGTGACCCTCGTGACCCAAAAAGTATGAAGCGGGTAAAAGATAATTGATGGATGAATATATGTGGTTCTTGGGCTCAGTGTAGATAGTTACAAATGTTTGAGCTGCACACAGATTCAATGGATCTGATTACAACATTTCTGCTGCACAGACTTCAGAGAAAACTAATGTTCCTTTGACAAAATACCCACAAGCTGGGCCTGAGATGTTTTCTTCCCTTCTCAGTGTGATTTATGTAAGGACTGAGATGCTTCTGTTACAGCTCCAAGCTGCTGAGGCAGGTAGTCACAGGACTGAATCGATCAGCAGTGTTTCCCCTTCATTACTCGCGTTGGCAGGGTGCTTGGATGGAGTGCTGTGCTCCAGCATCGTGTGACCTGGAGACTGCACAGCTACAGAAAGAAAAGCTTTGCAGAGAGTGGTGAAGGCTGCACAGAAGACTGTTGGAGTCAGCCTCCCCACCACAGACATCTACACCTCTATATGCAGGAAGAGAGCCACCTGCATTATGAAGGACACCACTCACCCAGCACACACACTTTTTGCCCTGCTCCCCTCAGGCAGGTGGTTGAGGAGCATTAAGTGTAGAACCACTAGACTGAGGAACAGCTTCTACCCTGAGGCTGTTAGACTCATGAATATCTAACCAGAATAATCACCATGAAAAAAATCATATGTTGCTGCTGATCTGTTTCATGTTGCTGTGTTCATGCATGCTCATCTGCTCACACAGAATCATGTTTGTGCTGCTGTTCGGTGTATTATTTTTGTTTTTATGCTATTATTGCTTAGCGTATTTTTAGTTGATGTTTTTCTTAGTTCATATCTTAGATCTTATTACTGTTTTTCTTTTACATTTTATTGTTGGATCATGTAACTGGGACCCTGAGTACACAATCTCGTTCCACCACATGTACCACATGTGGTGCGAAGGACAATGGAGGTAGCAGAGCACTACATAACTGATGTTGTGATTGGGATAGGCAGGGCGCTCAGTTCTGTTGACAGGGCGGGGCGCCCTCCTTGGATAATGGCAGGGGAAACACTAGTCGGTATGCGTAAGGATATGCCGTCATCACGACTTAAGGGTGTGATGGAGTGATGACAGATGGTCTGTTAGTTTAATACAAAAAAATGCCCATCATGCTTTGTGGGTGCCATAAGCACCACTGTTTGATTTATGCCTCCCAAAATGCAAGTTTTAGTTGTTAACTTATGGTTTCTGGCCAGGGATGATTCATGGATGGCTAAAGGTCGTCCCAAGAGTGGCTCATTTTTGTAATGGAAATATTTCCATGTATTCTCTTTGTGATTCTGAATTCAGTCCTGTCCAACCTAATAATCATAACTGCACAAACATTGTTATTAAGGCACATAAAAATAATTTGCTAATCCTTTCACAGTACATTTACTTGTCCTGACATGAAAACATAAACGCTTGTATTGATACTAAGTCATGCATCAAGTTTGCTCCTAGAACTATCCAACTTCTCCAAAGGCCCATATTTGTGGGTTGACACATAACCAATTCATTGCTCAGCAATTTAGAAAATAAATCACAACATTGCTAAAGACTATATTGTGATGCAGATGATTAGTTTGCATTTGGGTTTGTTTCTTAAAGCTGGCGTTCATTTTTGTCCTCTGCAGGACTTGTGAAGGACAGAATATCAAATATCGCACATGCAGTAATGTGGTAAGTTCTGCAAACTCATCTTTATGTAATGGACGTTAAAATAACTTTAAAGTGGTTTATAAAGTGTGTGTGTGTGTGTGTGTGGGGGGGGGGGGTAGGAATGGAACATTGAACATATCAAACATTATGTTTAAGGAGAGTCATCCATGATTCAGGTGTTAAACCATATAAGAATGTATTTTTTTTTAGTTTTCATAGATAATCATTGTCTTACCTCAACAAAATTATGTCATATATGTTTCATCACATTCCTGTTTGTTGATGTTCCCTTCAGGACTGCTCTCCAGATGCTGGGGACTTCCGGGCTCAGCAATGTTCAGCACACGCAGATGTGCAATACCAAGGTCAGTTGCACGACTGGCTGCCGGTCTACAATGATCCAGATGACCCTTGCTCCCTCAAGTGTAAAGCTAAGGATTCAAGCCTTGTGGTGGAGCTGGCACCCAAAGTGTTGGATGGGACACGCTGTTACACCGAGTCCTTGGACATGTGCATCAGCGGAGTCTGCCAGGTGGGGCAAAGGGCCATAGAGCTTGTTTGCTTTTAGTCATTAGGAAGGATTTCATTATTATTCTTTCATTAAGTGTCAAAATGTGCATTTTGTCAAACACTCATAGCCTACCTCTAATTTGCCCCTTCAGATATTTTTTCAACTAACTAAAAATAGTTTCCGGTCTAAAGGACTCTCCGACTAGTTTGAACGAAATAACTCATTTGATAAACAATTTCTTCAGCTATAAAAACAAGACCATAAAAATACTGTAGGCCATTTAGTTTTTATAATAAAAAATAATAAAAAAATCTAATCTGAGACATAGATGGTGTCATTTTATGTCCAGCTTCTTCACAGACCCATGTTTGTGGGTAGACATATGAGAATAAACTCATGTAAGCTCCAGAACATATAGTGTTAGCTCCAGAGCTAATACATATAGCGTTAGCTCCAGAGCTATGGCGTTAGCTCCAGAGTTAATATTATTTTCAGAGCTAATAGCATACTCCAAAGCTAATAGGCTACCGGTATATAGTGAGCTCCAGAGTTAGTAGCCTATAGAGTTAGCTCCAGAGCTTATAGTGTTAGCTCCAGAGCTAATATATACTGCATTCGCTCCAGAGCGAATATATGACATTAGTTCTGGAGCTAATGGCATTATTTTCAAAGCTAATAACATTAGTTCCAGAGCTATTATATATGTGTTAGTTCTGGCGCTAATAGCATTATTTTCAGAGCTAATAGCATTAGCTCCAAAGCTAATGGCGCAAGCTCCCGAGTTAGTATTGTAACGTTGTCGCGGTCACTCAAGCACCAGACGTTCTGCTTCAGCCAACACTTTATTAAAGAACACAATTAATAGGCCAGTAAACCCAGAGTCACTGTTTGGCCGTGACCCACGCCATAACTCCTCAGCTTCACAACAGGTGTTCCCAACCTCTCTACAGAACCGCCAAAACTCCCTCTAGCCCCACCCCATCTTATTTCCCAACAACCCTTGCGTCATAAACAGGACATGAACAATAGACCTTTTACCAGTTGACGTCATCACGCAAAGCTTGCCTGAAACGAGCGTTCTGATTGGACGGCAAAAAGCCGCGCCAATTTGAAACCGGATCTCGGGGGTTAGTAGGAAGGAGCCGGGTAGCTTTAATGATGGCGAGTAGTAATTTAGAAGCTTGTCTTCTTAAAATAGTGAACAACCGCTGGTCAAAATGCCTGAACATTGTGCCGCGGACACGAGAGGAGGAAACCGCACGCCCATACACATTGTCTTAGACAGGGTTGCTTTTTTGGCTACAGATGAACCGTGCGCGCGGCGGGGCTGCCTGAACCCCTTCACCCAGGCAGGAGCCACTAAGTCCCGGCTACACCTGATCCAGTGCGCCCTGGAGGTCCAGAACCGGCTGGACCCAGCCAGGAGCCACTAAGTCCTGGCTACAGATGAACCGTGCGCGCGGGGCTGCCTGAACCTTCACCCAGCCAGGAGCCACTAAGTCCCGGCTCAAAAAATCATGCATTTACTGGTAGCTTAATGATTTTAGAAGATTCGGTTAACGGTTGGCTTATCAAACGTTTTGACATTCCACTCACCTGCTCTTCAGTGGGGCCGAAGGAAGAATCTCCTTGCATGTCGCAGGTCGAAACAGGCAGAAACCCCAACACACGCAGCGGACCGAAGAACAACGCGGTCTCGTCGAACCAGCTAGCTGCTGCTAGCTTA
>JBBPBX010035531.1:0-32012 GCA_038048925.1 Garcialebias charrua
ATATATATATAGTATATATATGTATATATATATATATATATATATATATATATATATATATACAGGGAACCCCCGACCTACGAACGAGTTTGGGACCTAAGAACCGTTCGCAGCTCGATCCGTTCGTAGGTAGGGGGTGAAAATTATATTTAAAAAAAAAAATTATTCATTCATTCATTCATTCAACCTTTATTTATCATGCTAACGGAGCGCGCGCACACATTTAAGCATGTAAAGTAGTGTACTGTAATGTTAAACATTGCTATTCACATTTACAGAATAAATAAAAATATATTTTCTTACTTTGAGATGGTCAAAGCCGACATCTTAGGTTGCCATGCGTTGATTGTTGTCGGGCCGAGCAGCGCGCCACCGCAGCTGCTCCAGGCCTGTGTTAGCTAGCTGGCTAGCTTCTGCTAGCCAAGCCATGAGCTAGTGTTGGAGCGGCGGCGCGATCAATCTGCAGCTCCTGCTCCAGCCGCTGCTCCAGCCTGAGACGTCCACAGAGCTATTCCAGCTAGTAATTAATCCACATGATGCGATCCTGGTCACCAGTGTTCAAAAGGCCGGCTCCCGTGTTAGCTCCAGTGTTAGCTCTGGAGCTAGCCAGGCCGGAGGTGTAGCCAGGCCGGCCGGAGGTGTTCGCACGGCGGCCTGGCACGATCGGCGATAAATCCGCTCCTACCTGAGACATCCACAAAGTTCACAGAGACGTTTCCAGCTAGTAATTAATCCATATGAAGCCATCCTGGTCACCAGTCTTCGTCCAGCTCTCGGCAGCTAACCTAAGATGGCGTCCGCCGGTGTTCTACATTAATTTGTGACCGGAGACCCCAGTGACTGAACCTTAAATAGCGTCCGGTGTTCTACATTAATTTGTGACCGTGTAAACTGAAGACCTACTTCCTGTTTCCCAAAATTGCTCAAAAATTGCTCAAAAATGATCAGAAATGATCTTTTTTATCATAATTATTATTTATAAAGCCTTTAAAACAACCAGAGCTGCAACAAAGTGATGTACACATGAAATTAAGAACATTTAAACACAAAAAAAAAAAAAAAAAAAAAAATTTTTTTTTTTTTTTTTATTCATATTTTTATTAAATATGATATGTTCGTAAGTCCCGTGGTTCGCAGGTCGATGGGGTCGTAGGTCGGGGGTTACCTGTATATATATATATATATATATATATATTAGGGCTGTAGTGATACAGTAATCTCACGATACGATACACGATATTCTGCTCACGATACGATATATATTGCGATATTCAGCAAACGATACAATTCAATACAATATTGCGATTTTCTGAAAGATTTTAAAGGGACAGAGTGATTTTGGTGACATTTTGAGACTGTTATAGACTTGGATTTAATTAATTTAACTGAAAACTGATTAAAAGCACCAACTACACAATACTTGGCTCTGGTTGGACATGGACACAGACTTAAAGTCGACAGCTGGACAAAATGAATCAAAGAAGTCGTGAGAAAACATGTTTCTTTCAATTGAAACAGTAAAAACTGTAGCTTACATGCATTTGTAAAGTAAATAAAGTGCACCAAGTGCCCTGCTCTGAATAGTTTGAAACCTTTTTAACCTTGACACTTAACATCTGAAGGAATCACTCTTAGTGCTTGGTAAGTAAACAGTAATATGACTTCTCCAAAACAGTCTATAATTCAAGTAATGAAGAACATTTAACTTCAAATGCACCCATCTTAGCAGAGCAGCTTAAGGCCTGTAGATAGACCCTGACTAATAAGTGAACTCTAAACAGAAAGTCTACTCTGCAGACCAAGTGAGCTACATTCTCCTCAGATTTTTGTTTAGAAATAGAATCTGATCGACGTGCTCTGGGAGAAGTGCACTTCTCTGCACAGTGATGATATCTCCAGGGGTGGAGAAGACTCTCTCTGAGGATACACTGGTGCCAGGGATGCAGAGGTATCTAAAAAAGCTAAGTCTGGTCCTCTGGACATTCAAAAAGAAAAAAAAAATTATATATATTTTTTTAAGGTACGATACTTGCAGATGAATATCGATTTTTTTCTAGGAAAGAAAAAAAATCGATATTTATCGTGATATCTATATTTTTACACGGCCCTAGTGCGCAGTTCGGTTTGGTCGTTCAAAGCGCTCAGTTGTTAAGGGGGCGGGGCGCCCTGACATATTATGTTACGAAATTAGCATATGATATCATTTTTTTGCCCGGGCAAGCTTTTTTTTACCGGTATTATCGGTGGGAACACATCGAACTTGTTTCATCTGAAAAGTTTCCACTCTATAGAATATGCTGAGAGTCAGAAGATGAAGCACAATAAAAGTCTGAGCCAATGTGTCCCTGAAATAACACCCCTAGCTGTATCAAAAGAAAACGCAGACGTTTGCTGCAGGGGTTGTTATGTTGTTTAAAGTTAAAACTATTAACATTGACAAAGTTGAGAGTTTTATGTTTATTTGATGGTGATTTCAAATTTCTTTGAAGGCTAAATCCAAATAAAAGGTGAATATTCATGTATTTGTACAGTTTGTACAGTTTTTCTGAGGCTTTTATATAGTTTATATCTATATCGGACTTATATCATAATCGACCGAAATTAAGAACTATATCGTGATAATATCTAAAAAAGCCAAGTCTGGTCCTCTGGACATTCAGATTTTTCTACTTGGATTATTGAGCATGCATCAGGGTATTGTGATAATAGTTTTGGCCATATTGTCCTGCCCTAAGTGAACACCTAACTTTTCTATAACGTGCATGTTTTCCTACTTCTTAAATTATTGTGCCAAACAAATCTGTCCCTTGCCTGTCATTAGATATGTTCTCTAACACTATTAATGGCATTCTCGGTGCAGGACAGCATTTTTTATTTAGGTTATAAAGGCACATGCTTAACAAGCTCAGACTTCTATGTGCACACGTTTAATCTTCCTACAAGTAAGGGATCATCACATAGCAGCAAATAAATGCTAGTGCTGGTACTACATTTGTGCTCTTGTCATAATCCAACCTTCGAATCTCAGCATCATAACAACCCCCTGTAGATAATGTATTCTTATTTATCACAGTGTTCTGGCGGTCATTCTGTCACTCAAACCACTTTGCCACAGCAGGAGCATCTTTGTCTTTGTCTCTGCTGCGGTCATCTGCTCCTGTAAGCTACTGTTAATGTGTAGAGCTGTTGTTTCCAGCTGGGGCCTGCTTTGGTATAAAGTGTTGAGGGCGAAATATACTTGAGCGTACATGCAGTACGCCTATACACCACGTACGTACGTCAAGACAAAAGCGTAGCCCCTCAGGGCATGTACGCGCAAAGCTTTTTTTTTACGACCGCGGACGCTTGCGCGGTGTCTGACCATAAACTTCCCCGGCGCCGGACTGTTTTGTATGTTACACAAATGAAATAAATTCCCCTTCTTTATCGCTGATCGGGCCTTTTCTTTTGTTTTTTTGCCTAAAGTCAAGTAACCGCTTCTTCCTCCGTTCACTCGATGACTGAAATGAATGAATTCAGGTCCTACCTGGGTGCGCAATGTTTTAAATATTCCCTGGTGGACTGTGTGCTGCAGGAAAAGCGCTCCCTGTTATTATTTTTATTTCTGAGATAACTTTTTATAACATATATAGTAGAAACACCGCATCAGAACACCGCAGAAGTCTTCAGCGAGCTGCTCATGATGCATTCTCGAGGTTTCACTGAGCTGACTGAAAGCTGTCAATCATTTCAGTAGGCGTGTCAGCAAGTGACCAATCAGCGAGCTCAGTTGAGTCCCCTCCGCGCGCAGCTGCTCATATTACAACAAGGATCTGGAGCGAGAACGCGAGCGTTTGAAAGCTGATAAAAGCCGAGCTATAGCAGCGAAAACATGCGCACAAAATGCGCACGTACAGTGGCGTACTTCATGTACGCTCAGGTGTAGTCCAGGCTTTAAGGGGTGTTGGGGGGAAAAGAGGTCTTTAGGCTTCTGAGAAGAATAAAAAAATATTGTTTAGTTCTATCTTGATTTTATGGTGGCAGACTACAGAATTGTGAAGTTTTGGAATTTCAGTTGTTTAGTGCTGAAATGTTCTGTGAAACAGGATTTTTATTTTTATCATGCACTTCTTTATATCATCAAGGTTGTGACTCAGAACTTTCTGTACAGGAGGCGTTCTTACCTAACCTTACTAATGATGTGTGCTGTAGCAGAATGTGTGACACCCTGATTTAGGGTTGGGCCGTGGCGTAGTGGTAAGGGCAGTCGTCTCCCGATCGGAAAGTTGGCGGTTCGACTCCCAGGACCCGCACCATGTGTCGTTGTGTCCTTGGGCAAGACACTTAACCCCGAGTTGCTCCCGGTAGGACTGGAAAGCACCTTGCATGGTAGTCTGCCGCCACCGGTTTATGAATGTGTGTAGCATTCAATATATGTGTAGCACTTTGAGATTTTCAGTAATGAAAAGTGCGTTATAAATTGAATTAATTATTAATTAATTATTATTATTATTATATCATATCGTTCCCGGTAATACCGGTAAAAAATGTTTGCCCAGACAAAAAAGTTATATCATGATATGCTAATTTCATGATGTAATACTTCAGGGCGCCCGCCCCCTTAATAGGCAGAGAGCTTCAAACGACCAAACCTAACTGCGCATCCTCCCTCCACCTGTCTGTACTGGTGTAACACTAATTAGTTATGCACAATACTAGCTAGCTAAAATGCTAAAAACAAACAATGCACGTCTCAGCTTCTCTCCATCCAGCTCTAAACTGCAGGTACAGACAGCTCGTCTCTCTCCTCCTCCCCCAACCCAGAGCTGAGGTGCCGGTGCCGGCTGCGTCTCCCCCGCTCTAAACTGTCGGTACAAACACGCGTTGCTCAACTGTCTCTTGAGTTTCACAGTCGGTCCACGGACCAAGAGGCAGGTGATCAGAGACAGATCAGTCAGAAAAATGAATAATTCCTGCATGAACAGTTGATCACCTTGTTACATGTTCTGGAAGTTCTAGCTCATTTAAAGGCAACATATTTTGTTGTATGTTTAATTAGGGCTGAACGATTTTGGAAAATAATCTAATCGCGATTTTTTTTCTATAAATTGCTATTGCGATTTAAAATGTGATTATTTTTACTGGTTCTGTATTAATTCATATCACTAACGACCAGTGTTGGGGTAGTTACCCAAAATAAGTAATTAGTTACACATTACTAGTTACTTTAAAAAAGTAACATATTACACTACTTAGTTACTCAGTTCTGAAAGTAACTTAGTTACATTACTTTCGGATTACTCTAATACCTGAGATTTAACCTGTATTAATTTTTATCTTTCAATAATGATATTAGAGATCTTTTTGACACTCATTTTTGATGAAAAAGTAAAACAGCAGTGCTACATAACAAGCACAATGCATATGTAAACGTGCCATTCAAAATGTAAAACTTCTGTTTTAAAAAAATAAAACAAAATAAAAAATAAAACATCTGAAATGTTTGTTTACAAGTTTGTTTACCTCAGCCTTTGTAGTGGTTGCCTGGCGGTGAAATTCAAGCCGAGCCTGCTTAAACGGTGGCGGCATCAAACTTGCACCATCCCTCTGCGGCTCTTTAGCAACTAGCTTAGCATTAGCGTGTTGTCTTTGTAAATGCTTGTAAAGATTTGACGTCGAGTTCGCAGCAGTAGACAGTGTCTTGTTGTGGCCCAGACATAGCTTGCACACTACTGTAATGTTCTTGTCCTTTCTCGTGACAAAAGAAAAATAATATGAATACTTCCATCCATAAAATGACATTGCCGTATGTCTATGTACCTTTATATGTCTATGTACGTTGACGTATGACGTTCCGACGTCATCGCGTACGTCTTTGTTTTCCCCACGTGACAGTCTGCTCCATAGATATCTATATATAATGTCTATGGTCTGCTCCGTCGTCCTCGTCCCACAACTCTTCTCCGAAAGGTAAAATAAAATAAATAAATAAAACTATTCTCCGAAAGGTCCTGATTGTAACGCAAGTAACGAATGTAAGGTTTTGTTAGTAACTGTAATATATTACAGGCATTTTCAAAGTAGTGCGTTACACTACTACGTTACTGAAAAATGTAATGTCATTACTGTAACGCGTTACTAAGTAACGCGTTACACCCAACACTGCTAACGACACAACTGTTTTTAAAAAAAAAATCAGATAATTAATGCGCTTTTTCACGCAGAACGTTAGCTTGCTGAGCTAGCTGCTAACCGGGCACCGTCAAAACAGACCCGGTCACATGACCAGCTCGCGCTCTGTTTATCTCCCGCGGTCTCGGTGTTTCAGCTTCTAAGATCAGATACACGTTTACATGGGCTAACTTACCTGAATTTATAACTTTTATGACTTCTGTCGAGCCTGAAGCAACTGTGTTGGAACGCACGATCTCCTCCTCCCTGCTCTGCTCTGTTTTGTTCCGCTCAGAGCTGCGCGCGGCCAGTCGGCTCACTCCCAAGTCACGTGACCAGTCAAATCGCAGCCCGTGCGATTAGTGAATCGTGTTTTAACATATCGCGAGATAATCGCAAATGCGATTAATCGTGCAGCCCTATGTTTAATTTATGCCCAACAGATCTTAAGATTCATTTTATTTAGTTGTTTTAGGAAACTGCACCTGCACTTTTAAACCTCTTTTATACACCTTGATAACAGTTTATGTTTTAACTGTGCTATATAAATAAGATTGACTTGACTTTAGTTTTTGTGGTGGATTTTGTTGATCTATATTTTGTGCAGACTTTTTCAATCTAAATAACAGATGGATCATTTTTATTTTTATTTTTTTTATACTTGGAAACTGAATACTTTTCTAAATAAAGTAATTTCAGTAAAATTACCCCTTGTTGTTTTTTTTAAATTTTATATAATACTACAAAGCAACATATTAAGTTAATTTTGTCAAATAAATAACTTTGATTTCTGTTATTTTCTTTTGTTATATCACGAAATTTATCGTTATCGTGATAATGCTCTGAAATATCACAATATAATTTTTCAGCCATATCGCCCACCCCTACCCTGATGTGTTTTATTATCTGATAATGTAAGCTTTTACAGTAACTGATACTATCTTTATATGGCGTCAGGACTAGTTTCATATACAAAACCCAGTGTCACTTGCTAATGATTCAGTGGGGCAAGTGGCCTCACGTAAAGAGGAAGTGTACTTCCTGGGTTCTTGTTCCTGCTGCTGTGAATGTTACCATGTTGCATTTGGTGACTGCTGATCAGGTTGCACTGACCCACATTACTTAGTTTCAAGTACTGTAATCTATTTAGACAACTCTGTAGCCTGATCTTGTGTTATTTGGTTTTGGGTTTTATTTGTAATCTGTAGTTGCTGCTTTGTAGGTCATTGGTTTATTTTTCAAGCAAAGTATGAAAGAGCACTACAAACCCTCAGAAAAAGAGTTATAGGCATCAAGATTCACGCAACAGATGCTGCACATGTTCAGAAAGGAGCATGTCATACCACACACAGTGGTGACAGATAAGCAGCTTCAACTTCAGCAGTTTAATTCAGCTTTTTTTAAATAAAAATGCAGATGCTGCAAGAATGTTCAGTTTGCTCTGCCAATCAATATACTGTGTTTATAATTGGACCTGTCAACTCCTTGCATCACTTGAGAGTCCCTATTAAATTAAAACGGCCTACTCTGGCATTAAATTACCTGATAAATGTAGTTATAAGGACAAAGAGTGGCCACAGCATTGGTAGTATGACAACAAAATACGTAAACCATTTCAAATTGTTATAGACACTGAGTTTGTCTCAGGTAGACCAAAAGCTCCTAATATTAATGTCTGACCTCTGGTGTGGCTGTTTCAGACTGATGGTCCTTGTTCAAAGCTGGCTGTAACATCGGTCCTGAACCATCAAATACCATCCTGCTCAATAAAAAGTGGAGCAGCTGCTAAAGTGGGGGTGCAAACATGCTTTTCCTACTCCATGTTCTCACCTAAAAACATGTTATCACAGCAAAACATGTTTGATTCTAGTTTTACTTTCTCAGTTACAAACTTACACATTATTAATAAAAATGCTCACTGCATTCTGCATCCCCTTCCTCTTCTTTGTGTTGGTTCAGTTCAGTTCAGCTGAACAGTGGTGGCTGCTAGCTCGCTAGCTCTCATCTCAAACAGTGCTCAGCTGTGGAGATAAGGAAGTAAACTAAAGTTGTTTTTCAACGGGTAACTCTTTCTGGCCATGAACAGTCAGAATATTGCAAAACCTTTTAGTGATTATCACTCTTTAATAGTGCAAGATATTCACATGGTCATAAAATGTGTGAAGTAGTCCTTTGTGCTGCTCTTAAATTGAGATCTACCTGGGTCAAAAGTCATAGGCGGGTGTGTGAGACTATATCAGCAGTTTTTCCACTTGAATAAACTTAAGGATTTAATATGGCCTGATAGTCCAAGTTTTACATGTTTAATTTAAACTTTTAGTCTGTTTGTTTAAAAATAAGTAGAAAATGAACATTTTGGACATTCTTACTCAGTTGTACTGTGTCAAAGCACACTGCAAATTGGACTATGCCAGTCTGTCACACTGTTTTCCATTTTGCTCCTGCAGTTTACAACCTGGGACGCATGAACACAGACATTACTTTCTGAGGGATTTATTGAAATCTGTTTAGTGGTCCATGAATTGATACAACAGACAAATAAACATGCACAAACCAAAGCAAAACTCCAGTGATGCTGATTCAAGTTTCATCTGCAGATTTCTTATTTATCACCTTCCCTTCATTGTGGTGGGTGATCATGAAATTATCTGTTTGTGTGTTTGTCTGTTTGTACAATACCTCATGAAATGGTGGATGAATTTCAAAGAAAGTACGGTACTGTAAAGCAATTTGTGGGCGTGCATCTACAAATTATCTTTTGGAGTCAACCCAATACAAAATGACTGCCACAGATAATTAACCTTAGCAAACACAAAGTTAGCTATAATTCAGTAAATTTTGAAGATACAGTACTGAGCTAATTTTGGAGTGGCATTAGCAGAGAGTCATCCAGTGCTAGCAGTATGCAGAAGATATACAAGGACTGCTAGTTTTCTTTTTTTTTTTTTTTTTCCATTTATAGATGGCCTCCCTTCACACCTTTTAGCCATCCTCTCACTCCAATATTTTTTTTTATTTTTTATTTTTTTTTATTTTTTTTTTTAAGAGAGAAAGAAAGAAAAGAGAAAGTAAGACAACAAATCAACAATTATCAACCAAAAGAGCACAAGGCAAACACACCCAACCTCCGTCCACAATCCTGCAAAGCACATGACAGAACACAACAATGGAACATACATGCATAAAGACTAATAATATTCATGAGCTTGCAGTAGAATTCTATAAATACACATACCCATACCTACAAATATATATATAGTATACATACATATACTTTTATATTCATTCATATACCCATCTACATATCTGCATATATCTATATATACATCCCTGCATCCATTTGTGTGTGGTTGTGAGCATGCATAAGTGAATAAGGTTCCTCCAATAGAACATTTAGTAGCGACTGTGAAGCATCAGAGATCCGTCCCCCCAAAGCCCGAGGCAGACGAAGGGGCGATCAAAGCCCAAGACCCCAGGAAGGACCCCGAGCCCAGAGTCCCCAGGACCACCCGAACAGGACGAGCCACTAGCCCACTCCCCAGATCCTACCAAGGGGAAGAACCGGACGAACCCCACCAGCGACCACATACAATGACCCCCCGGGGTCGCCCGCGACAAATTCACAGGCCCCCGCCGGAGCCCGCTGCACCGACGTAGCCCCAGGGCCGGTCACCGAGGCCCGGGCACCGGGGACGCCCACCCCTCAGGCCCAGACCCGACCGGACCAGAGGGCACGAGCCCCACCAGGCAGCCACCAGGCCGAGCCGACAAACGCCCAAGCGCCCAACCCCAGATAGTGAGGGCCCCAAGCACGCCCGCAGGCAAAGGAACACCCACCAGGGGGGCCACGTGGCAGGAGCGCGACACTAAGTAGCCTCAGAAGTATCAGAGAGGGGGCAGTCCAAGACCCAGCCTGACACTTAAACATTCATACACAGACACACTCATTCAGACCCACCCTCATCCTCACCCTCAGTCACAGAAAGACAAACAATAACGACACGTTCCATTCATAATCCCGATGCACACTCTATACCCCCTAGGTCCAAGACATGTACCTGCTCCCTACATGGGGCAGCCCACATCCAAACCCAGGAGGTAGGCCCATTCATTCTGGGGTGGAGAGTAGCAGACATCCAAGATCCGGCCCACCCCGCGCCCTGCCGACAGGACAGGACACCCGAGTCCAAGCAGCCCCAGGGGGAGCGCACTGCCAGCCCCGCCCACGGCGAACCCGCAGGCCCCGAACCCCCCCACACCCCAGCACAACCCCTGACAGCCCACCCCCAGAATGTCCGCCAGGCAACCAGGGGGGTAAGAGAAAAATAAATAAATAATATATATATATATATATACATATATATATATATATATATATATATATATATATATATATATATATATATATATATATATATATAAATAAATACATAAATAAATAAAATTGAAATTAACAAATCAAGACCCCGACACACACACCCCCGTCCCCAAATGTACTGTTGGTGAGTGTTGTTCTAAAGTGTAATTAAAAGGGAAAGAGAAGGAGCAAAGGCTGGCATTGTACCAGTTTCCCCTCCACTCCAACTCTAACCCAGGCCCTTATTGTCTAAATGCATAATGTTGAGTGAGCATAGGCATGGGGGCGAGAGTGATGTCATCCCGCCACCCATAGCCATAGTGCTCACTCCATTCCCTATATGTGACTTTTAGGAGGATGTTTATGAATGAATGTCTAAAGCAGGGGTGTCAAACTCATTTTGATCTGGGGGCCGCATACAGCTTAATCTGATCTCAAGGGGGCCAGACCAGAATACTCATTCCAAAAGTCCACTTTTTTTCTTTGTATTAGTGCAAAGAATAAATAAATTATAAAAATATTAACATTAAATTAATTGTCCTTTTACACTTTTACTCAGTTTAACATTTAAGTGCATTACACATTAAAAAACTGATCAGTGATTGCACGTTTTAAAACATTTATTCAACAAACTGTTTTGTTAAATACCCTGATGCATGCTCAATAATCCAGGTAGAAAAATCTAAAAAAGCTAAGTCTGGGCCTCTGGACATTAAAAAAAAACAGTTTTGTTAAAACACTTTCCTGCATGTTAAAAATGCATCAAAATTTAGAAATGAATGAATTTTAAATCCATTTTCCACATCTAGGAAGCAACTGTGAACCCATAAATTGAGCTTTGAGCGTAGCTGTTTTATTAATGTTTGTTAGTGAAAACTTGCTCACAGGTAGGTAGTCCCAAACATGGACATTTTTGCAGCCAGTGCTGTCAGTTTAGGATAGTAAGAGATACTTGTAAAATGTTTCCAAGCCCACAGAGGCAAATTTGTCCTTCAATTCTACATCACACTGCAAATAAATGATTTCAACATGTCAACAGCACATCAGAAGCTCTGATGGTGAGAGAAAAACTGCAAATTCTGTCTCGAGTTTGCCTTTGTGGCGGTGCTGACACGACTGTGGCTTCGTGCACTCGGCCCATCTTGTGTGCGTAATTTCAATCATGTGCCCTGTCAATAAAGATATATTCTATTCTTCTAAAGACCTGAAATCGTTTCTCAAACTCCCTCAGCAACCCTGAAATCTTGTTTTTGTACTGTTTCACATCAGGAGGAACGCTTGCTGCGCACATGAAGACAGGGAAAATGAGCAGAGCCTCCGCTTGCTATCTGCTGCGTCTCCTATCTAAAACACAGCGCCCCTGGGTCCTAGAGGCAGCCCGTTTGAGTAGGACAACATAGGAACTGACTAAAACACAGCGTCTCTATAGCGGACAACATAGGAACTGCAGATTTTTAAGAAAATAGCGTTTATTCTTTTTTTAAATAATTCAGATTCATCCGCGGGCCGACTAAAACCCCCTGGCGGGCCGGGTCTTTGACATCCCTGGTCTAAAGTGTATATAAAATTGAGTCCCAGGTGTTCTGAACAACAGAGATGTAGAACCATTGCAGCACACCCGAGACTCAAATTCCCTACATGTATTAATTTAAGATGAAGAGGGCGGAGGTGCGTGGTGAGGGATGGGGAGAAAATATCTGCAGGAACAATGCTCCCACAGCGAGTCAGCTCCCCCGCTGACCCTGCGTACCCCCCCCCCAGTTCGCCAAGGTCCACCCAAGGAGCGAGGTAAAGGAAACACCTCTCCGACCGCCAGGCCATTGAGCCAAGACCAGAGAGGGACACGGCCCCGAGGGCCGCCAAAGCAGAACCAACAGCCCACACCCACCAGGGCCGCCACGACCCCTGCGAACCGCAGTCAGCCCGCCGTCCAAGAAGACACAAAATCCCACAAGGACGACACTACCAAGAGCGCCCGCCCAACCGCCGACAGAGCCAGGAAGCACTGAGAACAGGCCCCAACCAGGGCCCGCTCACCGGCCAAGCATAGTCCAAGACCATCATCAAGGACATCCACTTAGTCCCCACCCCAGAAGAAATACTACACCCACCCTTCATATTAATAACTTTCAGAACACATAACACATTAGACACCCAGGCTGGGTTTGCCCGCCCCCTCCCATTGGCCACCAGTCACGCCCCCAGACACCCAACCCCCCAGCACATGAACCCCCAACCCACCAGCGAGCCGAGGGCCCCCGGCCAGAGCCGGGCACCAGAGCGCCAGCCAGCCCATAGCCCGGCGACACGCCCCCAGAGTCCCAAGCCCCCGGCACCCGCCCCGAAACCACCCCAGCACAGCCGGGTCACCGACCGGTGACCCATGACCGCCGCTACCGACCACCCGTGGGCCCGCATGCCGCCCCTAGCAGACATCCCCCAGAACCCCCCCGGTCCTCCCCAGGTCGAAGACAGGGTCCTCCCCGCCCAAGCAGCCCCAACCCCCCGGCGCCCCAAACCCCAACCCCCCCCCACCAGCCCCAATGCCCCACAAGGCCAGATCCCAGACCCCCCACCCTCACTACGTAACGGAGCCGATCAAAGAATGCCAAATAGATTGATCCGATGTGTCGGCAGATGCTGTTTCAAGACTAATATGATCTAACAGAAGATTTTTATACTGATTAATGCTAAGATTATTTTTATTTTTCCAATTTACGAGTATGGTTTTCTTTGCGATGCATAAGGCAGTGAAAAGCATATAGGATGTATTTTTTTCTAGTATAACATCTTCAAAGATACCCAATAAGCAAACAGATGGAGAGAGTGGGATATTAAATTTCAAACATTTAGACAAGTCTTCACATACCTGTACCCAGAACCTCTGAACGGGTGGACAGAACCAGAGTGCGTGAATATAATCATCAGGTATATTACTTATGCACTGTGAGCAGTTGTTAGATGGTGTAAAGCCCATCTTAAACATCCGCTGACCTGTATAATGTACTCTATAGAGAACCTTATATTGTATTAATTGTAAATTGGAGATTCTAGTCAATTTAAAAGTATTTGAACATACTTGAGACCAAATTTTTTGTTCAAAGTTGATTGATAAATCTGACTCCCATTTTTCAACAGGTAGTGCTATCGAGTCATCGATTCTAGATAATTTTTTGTATATTTTAGATAATAATTTGGGTGGTTGAAAATTAATAAACTCTAACACACATGTTGGTGTTTCCAACAATGTTTTATTAAGCTTAAATTTCTTTTTTACAATTGACTTAATTTGTTGGTATTGTAGGAAATATTTATTAGGTGGTTGAAAATTAATAAACTCCAACACACATGTTGGTGTTTCCAACAATGTTTTATTAAGCTTAAATTTCTTTTTTACAATTGACTTAATTTGTTGGTATTGTAGGAAATATTTATTATCAATGTCATATTGTATTATTAATTTATTAAATGGAATAAAGTCTATGCCCTCAAATATGTGTTCCAGACAATCAATTCCTTTCATTCTCCAACCTGGGAAATTTAACATATTATTTTCTTGTTGAATGTCAGGATTGTTCCAGAGAGGTGTATGTCTACATGGGAGAAGTGAAGACTTTGTCATTTTCAGATACTCCCACCATGCCATCAGAGATGAGCTAATATTGATGCTCTTAAAGCAGACATGTCTTTTTAAAACTGTACTGATAAATGGTAGATCTGAAATCCTAATATTATTACATAAAGTTTGTTCTATATCTATCCAAGTTTCATCTAGTGCATTCGGTTTTAACCACTTTGATATATATTTTAACCTGTTGGCTAAATAGTAGTAATAAAAGTTTGGAAGTTCTAATCCTCCGGTATCTTTAGATTTCTGTAATGTTTTTAAACTAATACGTGGAGTTTTATTTTTCCAAAGGAATTTAGATATAGAAGAGTCTAGTGACTTAAACCATTCAGTAAGATAATTATTAAACACGCAATTTATTGGAAGAACTGTAGACTTTGTCCAGTTTATAGAATAATCAGAAACTTTTGAAAACGAGTTTATGGAGCCAAGATGGTATAGTGGCAGGGCTTTCGACTTGGGACCCGAAGGACGCGGGTTCGCGTCCCGGCCACTACACACCATGGGGTGTCTATGAGTGCACATCTAATTCTCCAGCTCCCCGGGCGCTTTCTATGGCTGCTCACTGCACCACCTGGTGGTGGTTGGGTTAAATGCAGAGACGAATTTCGTCTGTGTATGGGAAACATACGCAGATGACAGGAAAAGACATTATTATTATTATTATTATTATTATTATTAATTTGATAACATTAGATATTGAATCAAAAAAGGCGTTCAATACAGGATCAACTGGACTTTATTTGTTGCAGAAAACGTTTCGACTTCTGTCCAGAAGTCTTGAATAAAAATAAAGATATCACACTTTTGTCATCTGTGTATGTTTCCCATACTTGACAGACGAAATTGGTCTCTGCATTTAACCCAACCACCACCAGGTGGTGCAGTGAGCAGCCGTGGTCAGCGCCCGGGGAGCTGGGGAAAATAGATGTGCACTCATAGACACCCCAAGGTGTGCCGTGGCCGGGGTGCTGAGTTCTCAAGAAAAAGCAAAACATCGTCAGCATAAAGACTAATTTTATGTTCTATGTTTCTACCCTTTATGCCTTTAATATCAGCACTTTGCCTTATTGCTGCTGCTAAAGGTTCAATAAAAATAGCAAATAATGCTGGTGAAAGTGGGCAACCTTGCCTGGTTCCCCTCTGTAAACAGAAGCTTGAAGATAATTGATTATTTGTCCTGACGCACGCTGTTGGTGAACTATATAATATTTTTAACCAATTAATGAAGTAATTCCCAAATCCAAATTTATTTAAGGTAGCAAATAAGAAATTCCAATTAACTCTATCAAATGCTTTTTCTGCATCTAATGAAAAAATAGCTGTTTCAATATTTTTCAAATATGAATACTCTATTATATTATATAATCTGCGTGTATTTGAGTTTGAGTGTCTTCCTTTTATGAATCCGGTTTGGTCTGGATGTATAATAACAGGAGTTATCTTCTCTAGTCTTTTAGATAAGACTTTACAAATTATTTTAACATCAACATTAATAAGAGAGATTGGACGATAACTGGTAGGTAATACTGGGTCTTTGCCTGGTTTTAATAAGAGACTAATGTTGGCTGAATTCATATGTGTTGGTAGCCTACCATTTTCTTCGGACTCAAATAGCACTCTATAAAATATCGGTTCCAGTATATCCCAGAATTTTTTATAGAATTCTACTGGATATCCATCAGGACCTGGAGATTTCTTATTAGGCATGCTTTTAATTGCTTCATGGAGCTCATCTGATGTTAATGGTGAGTCTAGTTTTGATGATTGACTAATATCTAGTTTTGGAAGTGTTACTTTCTCTAAGAATTCATTAATATCCTTATTAGATGGATTTATTTGTGGAGTGTATAGTTTTATAGAAATCTTTAAAAATATTGTTTACTTTTCCCTAGTGCTGGACGATAATTCAATAACGATAAATATCGCGATATACTTTTATTCAATAACGATGATATGAAGTTTAAGCATATTTTCGATAGGATTTTACAACGTTTTTCTGTTTCTGTTCGGGTTGGAGCGGCTGCTTCAACAACCCGCCCGGACAGAAAAAGCTGTGACACAAAACGTGCGTGGTGACGTCGTTGTTACGCAGCGCTCAGTCCAGCAGCAGGCGTTAGCGGTAGCAGGCTAAAAGCTAAGCTAGTCTCCAAAGCGCGTTAAGTTTTCGCTTCAAAACGAGTCAAACGAGTGCTCATGACCGTCAGAATGTGACTGAACAAAGTTTCACAAGCGAAGAGAAAGCAGACGACATCACTGATGAGAGGAAAGACTAATTCGTCGGTGTGGACGTAGTTCGGTTTTGTTAAACTGCAGGTCTCATCTGCAGCGAGTCCTACTCGGTTTCTTTATTTTGCAAAACGTGACAAAGTCGTTCTAACTAGCGGTGGGAACATCTATTCTAACTTGTTTAATCTGAAGAGTTTCCACTCGATAGAATATGATGAGAGTCAGAAGATGAAGAACAATAAAGTTTGAGCCAACGTTTCCCTGAAACTACGACGTAAACAAACAGCCCCAGCAGCGCTGCATGTTTTTTAAATTCAAAATAAAACAAATTCATCAGAAGAAAAAAACACTGAATGAAAATGTGCAGAAAGACGAAAATAGTGTTATATCTGCCCCTTGTTTAAAATATACAAAATAACTACAAACAAACAACAACCTTCACTTCACCTGCACCACACCTTCCCAACAACTTTGATTTAATCATATTTTAAAACATAGTTTTAGAAATGTTTATGGTGATATCAAGTCAACACAATCCTGTTTCCTGATTTACAACTCAGCTCCTTCAAACTAGTCCTAAATGGAGGTTTTACAAACATTTACATTCCCTTCAGGGTTTAATAACTTTAAACAAATTTTAATTGAATATTTGGGGGGTAATTTTTTTTCAGTTTTATACATGACTTGTAAAATACTATGTTCAACCAAATCATAAAATTTTAATAATTTAAACTGATGAAATATTTGTTGGGTGACCATAGCACTTCCTACTAATAATTCTTGTAGCTCTTTAAAAACAAAACAAAAAAACAGGGTTTGTAATAGTTTTACATGCTTTTCCCCAAACTTCAATACAACAGATTAAATATGGAACAATCATTACATTATTCAATATATTCAAAACTTTGTCATTCAAAAACTATTTTACTTTATACAGTAATGCAATTGATTTTGTTATTTTTATTCTTAAGTAATTTCCATGAGATTTCTATGTCAGCTTCTTATAAATAACAACACCCAAAAGTTTTATTTAATTAACTATGAATTTCAATGCTGTAAATTTTAAAGATGTTTAAAGTTAAAACTATTAATATTGACACAGTTGAGAATTTTATGGCAAGAAAGTTCATGCTCAATAATCCACGTACCAAATCCAATAATTTTCAGTCGGGTCATCTGGACAGTTTCTTTTTATAGAAATTGGATGGAGGGTGAAACGTTTCTATAAAAAAGAAACTGTCCAGATGACCCGACTGAGAATTATTGGGTTGAGAAGTTTATGTTTATTTGATGGTGATTTCCATCTTTTTGGAGGCTAAATACAAATACAAGGAGAACATTAATTTATTTGTATAGTTTATAGTTTTTTTTAGGCTTTTATATTGTTTATATCGATATCGAATTATATCGATATCGACCGAAATTAAGAACTATATCGTGATAAAAATTTTGGCCATATCGTCCAGCCCTACTTTTCCCTCATCATGAATTATATTTCCATCTTTATCTTTAATACCATATATAGATGTTTTTTCTTTGTTTAATTTGAGTTGATTAGCTAAAAAGCTACCTGATTTATTACCGTACTCAAAATTATCTAATCTAAGTCTTTGTATCAAGAATTTATTTTTCTTATCAATATATTCATTTAGTTCTAATTTTAATTTGCGTAGCTTTTGCTGTGTTTCCTCTCCTTGTAGACCTTCTAATAGTTTAATGGATTTCTCTAATTCCTCAATACGTTTATTTTCTTTTTTCTTTTTATTTGTTGAATAGGATATTATTTTACCTCTCATGACTGTTTTCCCAGCCTCCCAAAGTGTACATGCTGAAGTTCCTGGCAAGTCATTAAACTCTAAATACGATGCCCATTCTTTTTTAAAATATTGCAAAAATTCTTCTTCTTGAAGTAGTGATGTATTTAATCTCCAACTTGTATTTTTTGTTGTTATTCTTTTATAATCTATATTTACAGTAACTGGTGCATGATCGCTGATAGCAATAGGGTGTATCTCAGTGTCTGAAATGTTTGCCATCAATGAATTGCTTACTATAAAATAATCTAAACGAGAATATGAGTGATGCACATGTGAAAAGAAAGAATATTCTTTGCTATCAGGGTGAAAAGAACGCCATGCATCGCAAAGTCCATAATCGTTCATATACTGTTTAACTATATTTATAGATTGCCAACTGCGTTGAGTTCCCGCTGCATTCAGTCTGTCTATCTTGTCATCTAAACCAAAGTTGAGATCACCTCCCATCACCAGTGAGGAATCCATGTGATTTGATAGATTGGAAAAAAAATCATGAAAAAAAGCAGCGTCGTCTACATTCGGTCCATATATGCTAACAATACAATAATTTTGTCTAAATATAGATAACTTTAATATTATATATCTACCGTTCGGATCTATAAATTGATCTAATACTGTGAAGTCAACATTTTTATGTATTAAAATTGCCACCCCTCTTTGTCTTGAATTATAACAGGCTGAGAATACATTAGGAAACTCTGAAGATTTTAGCTCATCCACAGTTGAGGCTAATTTATGAATTTCTTGGAGTAATACAACATCTGCCTTTAATCTTTTAATCTTGTTAAAAATTCTATATTTTTTATCTTGGCTACCGGCTCCATTAATATTCCATGTGACAAATCTTAAAGTGCCCATACTTGTGTCTGTGAAAATATAGATAAACCACAACCATTATCACAAATATAGAAAATAATAAAACACCCAGGTAAACACATAATCCTTGATGTTTGACTATATATCATTAAGTAATATTCTAAGTGTTGTTTTTAACGATAAATCAGTGATGTATACCTTTATCATGTATTTGTGTAAGCAGATATGAGTGTATATAAACCCTTGTGTTTGTGTATTAACAAATGTTGAGTTAGAAAAATACAGACAAGAAAAGAAAGTGAAATCATACTGAACAATAAAAGATGACAGATAGAAGAAAAAATAAAAAAAGAACCCTCCTACCACATTAATTGCCATGCCACCGTGTACCACCAGTCTGTGTAACCCACCAATTGAGCTGTGCTGGAAAAAAAAATTACATTTATCTGGTAAGTAATATTGATATCTAGCTAATAATATTAATTATTAATAGTAACTGAAAATCATTCTTACCTTAAAGCTCCACTGACATCATCTTTTAACTTTCCAAAAAATGGCACAACATATATAAATATTAAGATTGACCTCTGACCGTTTTTGCTAAAATAATGTGAAATGAATGAAAATTCCTCTCAAAAATAGTTTAAAATTAGCGCCGTTTTTTTACACGGTAAATCCGGATTTTCCGGTCACGTGACTGTGACGTCAGATAAAGAATCTTCGCAAACTTACCCAGCAAACAACAATGGCAGAGCCTGTAGAATCCGATGACGAATTGAGCAATTATAGTGTAGATCTGAGTGACTTGTCCTCAGTTTGTGAAGGAGAACTTAGTTCTAGCGATGAACAAGAAGGATTAGGTTTTAATTTAGGTCAGGAACCCTATTTATTTGAGCCTTCTTGTTCAGGAAGTGATGATTCTGAGGAGGAGGGTGAAGTGGTGCCTGAAGCCGATTTAACTCGTCTGCTGAGCACTGAATGGTAATGCTTTTATCAAATAGTTTTTAAAAAATCAGTGCCATTGAAGTTTGTGTTACATTTTCCAGAAAAAGCTTTCATTTTCTCTGGCATTTATGTATGTCCTGATTTGTTTATATTTTTATAATTGTAGTTTTTATTCTGTGTATACTTTTAGCATTGATTTTAATGTACAGCGCTTTGTGAAAACACCCTTCATATTTCCACTGTAATGTGCATGTTTACATGCACTGAATGTTCACCATGTATTAATAAAACTGTATTTTATGACAATAATTAAATTTAAAAATAAAATTCTGTCAAATACTGTCAAAATAACGTAAATTTTCATAGCTTGATCATCAGGGTGTATTTCTTTTCAGCTGTTTTAATCAAAATATTTCAGTTTGTTTTCAGGTTTGTTTTTGTTCATTTTTCTATTGCTGCTTAAACATTTTAGTTTTCTGACTCTGACTTACTTGTTTAAAATGAGTCCACAGTTTGCACATCTGTAGCACCGTTGAATGCTGACTGGACAGATTGTTGATGGTTATGAAGAGCTACAGACAGTACTATGTCACTCATAAAAATGAAAAAACAAAACACTTATCACTAGACACCAAATCCAAATTAAAACAATATGATATTCACCCTGTTTTTGTTTAATCATATAAATACTTTTCATTCAATTAAAATAGAAATCTTGTATTGAACGCCTTTTGTGATTTTACCATGTCCTGGACGAATGAGAATCTTTACCAGCATATTAAAATAGAAAACTATAATGTTAATATTTCTCCACTGTAAATAAAGCGTAACCGTTATATCCCAAATATTATACAAGTACAGTATATATTTAAAATATACAAAATATAAAATGTTTTTTGTATTGATAAATATTGTAAACAGACACTTAAATGTATTTGTAAGACACCCTGATGCACTCTGAATAATCCACGTAGAAATATCTTAAAAAGCTAAACCAGGTCCTCCGGACATTATTAAAACAAAACAAAGGGAGTGAGAATTCAGTTTTTTTATCTTTTTTTAAATTGATTTGTTTTTTTAATGCCCAGATTTAGCTTTGTAGATTTTTTTTAAAAACCGTTTATTACCGGTAAATGTTACAATGGCAATTTTCTTATTTTACAAAATGCAATCAGAATAAAAAAATCACAGTTTTACATTGTTTAGTGTGTTTGTATTGTAAACTTATTACTAAAAATAACTAAAAAATTCAGAATAATATGACTGTACAAAATCAAGTAAAACATGTTTATTTTTCCAGGTGTACATGTACATCTCTGTTTGCAATTGTTTTTATTATGTTCTATTGTAATTTTATTTAAAAAAAATATTAAGAAAAATATCACTGTATAAAATCCACTAAAATAAGTTTCTTTTTACAGGTGTACCTGTACAAATTGCCAGCCATTGCCAACGGTTATTGAATGTCAATGTTGCAAAGAAATACCAGAGGTTATGGAAGAAATGCATCGTATGGCTGAAGATGTGACATGCGTGACCCAACTGTCTTATTTTGAGGAGTGTTGTCTGAGTGTTCAAGTCCTAAGAATTGCAAACTTGACCTACATCAACCACTTCAGGAGGCATGACGCTCAACATTCACAACAACATGAGTGAGTATGAAACTGTTTTAAATTCTATGAAATATCTACGGTATACACAAATACTTACCTAAAAATCACCATACATATTTAACTAAACATAACCATGCATATTTTGCAGAAAATATTGTTACATCGCCTACAGGCAATTTGTCTATATGGTTTACGGGCATCTTGGACGACACGTCAGAGTACCACTCCCTTCATGTGTCGTGACTCGGATCAGAAATACTTTTCCGGCAGCAGCAGCAGGAGGAGCAGCAGGAGGAGAAGCAGGAGGAGAAGCAGCAGGATCAGCAGAGGCATGAGCAGGAGGAGCAGCAGCAGGATCATCAGCAGCAGCAGCAGGAGGAGCAGCAGCAGGTGCTTACACTGGCTTTCGATGGCCTCCGCTTGAATGATCAATGGTATCTGGACCGTCTCTCTGCAACTGCTGTGTCCATGTCGGGTCGCTGGAAGTCGCTGCTGAGTGGAGGTGGAACGACAACTTCTTCTCCAGCCTGGTCCTCTGGTTCACCTTTGCAGAGAGCTAGTACCTTCGTCCAAACATCTTCTACATAGTCTGTCAAATAAACAACAAACAAAAAAACAAACACACATACAAAAACAATATGATTGTATTATGCCCTGATTACCTGTCAATTTTTTGTATTTTAAATAGAACTTTTAGTTCACTGTGTGTTAGTTTGGTGTTTCTGTTTTTATGCTTTTTTTATTATCTTTTTTGTAGCTAGTGTCCAGTGCTTTTTTTCAGCTATGGCTGTGTTAAAGCGCTTTACAAATAAAGTTGAAGATGATGATGTTGTAATCTGTATTAGTTCAGCGTTTTGTGATAATAAATTTCTTAACAATTTTCATTTCATGTCATTTGTCTAATTAAAAACAAAATTAATCAAAGAAATGTTAATTATAATGCTTAAAGTTTGAAAGAGATTTGTGAGATCTTGTAGAATGACTTACCATATGTAGGATCCTCTACTATCTTCTTGACGACATATTGTCCTTTTTTCCACTTTGGAAAGGACAATGCAAAGCGAGGTTTTCCTGCAATCGTTGATTGTTGTTCCCTTGATGCATTTTCGTTAAAATGCAGAACAGCCATCAATGTTCTGTTAAAATAATGATTTCTGGGATTAAGTATGTTAATTTAGGAATTATTACAACATTTAGTATTTGCCAATAATTTAGTTTAATTACCTGCACAGTTGACCTTTGTAGGAGAACACGTATGTCTTTGGAGCAAAGTGATTCAAAAGGCTGTGGAAGTTTTCTAGTGAAGATGTCTGTTGTTGTCCGGACAGCTGTTTGATGTCTTTCAATAGCAAATTAGCAGAAACAATATTTTCCAGTCTGACCATAATCTTGGAATCTGCAAGTACATCATTTTAAACAAAAAAAAAAAAAATGTATAAAATTCTTATTTATAAATAAACAAACATGTTCACCTATAAAATATGAACAACTTACTTGGCTTTAGCCATTTTTTCCGGGTAAGCCTTGGATGCAAACACTGAGGGAAGAGCTCATCATTGTCTGGCTTGTCATCTGAACTTGAGTGAGTGGATCGTGGTGAATGTGTTTGTGAACTCTCCTGTGAGCTGCTTGACGGTAAGTATTCCTCGTCACTTTGATGATGCTGGACAACAGGGCTGCTACTCTCAAGTAAAGAGCTGGTACTCTCCAATACAGGGCTGCTAAGAAGTTCTATTTGTGACGTATGTGTTGGTGAAATGAAAATTGGAGAAAAGTCGGTTTGTGTGCCCACATGTAGATGATTAGCGGTAGCCTGTGTACCTGTGGAAAAAGAAAAATAGAACAACAGATATTTTATTAGTTTCATTTTTTCTATAACATAATTAGAATAGCACAAAAATAATAATTCTAATTATATGTGCATCAAATTATGTTTTGATTGTTAACATATTGAAAATTGGATATTATTGCCAATGAAAATTCCATAGATTTTACTTAAACAAGAAAAATTACTTGTCAAAAACTTTTGTCTTTATACTCTTGTGAAAAAATTATTGTAGCTCTGTGCATCATTGTGACCCAAGTGTTAAAACAGTCCCAAATACCTTTGTTATTTGTGTGCGTTGTTAAATTAACTTGTACTCTGACAGATCTTGTTTTGTAGGTTGTTTGTGTGGTTTGACAATTCTAAGAAAACAGAAAAAAAAAAGATATATAATTCACAAACACTTTTTAGATTTGTTTTTACATATTTACCACTAGTAAATTGAGAATTTCAGGACATACCAGTTGACGACACACTGAGATGGTTTGGACATGTTCAGAGGAGGGACAGTGAGTACATTGATAGGATGTGAGAAGTCAAAGTCAACTTTATTGTCAGAACATAAAGATGTACAGGACATACACTGGATGGAAATTGCGTTTCAGTCCCTCGGTGCAACAGTAACTATTTCAACATTAAAACACTGAAACATATAATAATAAACATAAGCATAAAATAGTAAAACTGTAACACTGTCCTGAGTATTTGCATAGTGGTATAAGAGTATGAAAATTTACACCAACTCTAAAAGTAACAACTAAAACACTAAACATTTAATGAACATAATACTGTCCTGAGTTTTTGCATACTAGTATAAAAAATTATAAAAAGTATAACTATAAAGTAAACTAAAGGTTCTAGCATTGACATTTGCAAAGTGGAAAAGCAGCATATTAGTTAATGTACACAGTATATGTATGAGGTAGTAGTTGATGTTGTTATAGAGGCAAAAGTGGCATATGCAGTAAGGCACATTGGGCATCCTTAAATAAGGCTGGTCAGAGAATACTGTATATGTATCAGCAGTGGTGTAGATATAAAAGTAGTGTAAATTTAATCAGTAGTAGTAAATGTAAGCAGTAGTAGTAAATGTAAATAGTATTAATAAATGTAAACATTGAATGTAAACAGTAGTATGTAAACAGAGAATGTTAACAGTAGTATGACTATAGGCAGTGATGTAATACAAACATTAGTGCAAATATGAGAAGTAGTGCAAACTGAATGAGCACATGACCGAGGGTTTAGTGAATAACCCGTTTGATGACAGAGTCCAGTGTTAAAATCTGTGTTGTGTGGTAATGTGTGAGAAAGTTTTTTGTGTTAAGGCAGTTCAAATGGAGGGGGGAGGCAGAGCAGGCAGAGTGTTTAGCATCCTGACTGCCTGATGAACATGCAGCTTGCATGAAAAAGACAAAGACGAAGACCAAAGAGGAGATATACTGAAGCAGTTAGAGGACATGAAGTTATTTGGAGTGAGGACAGAGGATGCAGAGGACAGAGTGAGGTGGAGGAGGATGACTGGCTGTGGCAATCCCTGAAAAGGGAAAAGCTGAAAGAAGAAGAAGATTAAAAGTTAATTTTGATACAGATGATTATGAAATATATTTCTATCAGTATTACATTACACCCATTATGTTTCATTATTTGTATTCACTTAATTCTGCCTTATAATGTGAAATGTGACACTAGGCAGAACGTTTTTCTCTCGGGCTTTGTTTTCACTAGGGAACAGTTACACGCCTGCACATGCAACAGACATAACACTGGATGATTGACATACAGAGCTGATAGTTTGTTGACAGAAAGGAGGGTCACGTGGTAGTGTAGGTGGTTCCAGGGCGGTCCTGAAGCAGTCCAAGGCGGTTCCAGGTTCCAGGAGGCGGTGACGACATCCGGGGTTTTATAACCGTGGCCCTGCCTTTGAAGATGTGTGTGTTGGACTGTGCTTGGAGTCAGGTCTGTTGGTTGCTGTAAGGTTTATTCTTATAATGTACAATAAACCTGCATAACTTGCACATTCGTTTCAGAGCTTCCTTCAACCTTTTGAATTCGCAACAATTACCTTGTCAATGTGCATGATTGTAGGTTCATAAATCTCACTAGTAGATGGGCCCGGTTCTTCAGATGTTGCGATTGTGGTGTCAGGCATTTTCGACATCATTTCAGAAATGTCCTAGACAGAGATATATAACAACATTTATTGCTCAGCAAAATTTTATTTTTATCTTTACGTAATTTATTCAATTCTTTTTAAAAATAAACTTTAGCATTAGATACGCAAAAGTGGATATGTAAATACTGTTAAAGTATTTTACATCAAATTTCACAGAAGAAAAATCTAAATTACACATCCTAATGTTCTACTGTTCTGATAAATGATAACTTAAAATATATGACAACATACCACTGTATCATTCATGAATATATTACATGCCAGGATTTGATTTGTATTTTTTAACATGAATAAATTAGTACATTTACTGTAATTTTCATAAGGTTGTCTCTTGAAAAAAAGAAAAGAAAAAAGATTACTTTGTTTCATCTAAATAAAATAACTGTGGTCAATATATGCAATACAAGTTTTATTCTTTGTGAAATCCCAGTACTATTTACTCTATCAATGGAAAACTTATTTATACACTATGTTTTTGCTGTGCAACAACGTGCGTTGAGATTCATGTGGCTCTTTTGTTTTTGTCACGGCTAATGCATATTAGCCTCGTAGAAGACGAAATTATTGTCAGTAATCGCATGAATATAAGCAATCCAATGGTTAGTCTGCATCGGATAAAGTTATTGGAAACTAGATAATTGGAATAGTGATTTTTATAAGGATTATTTAAACCACAATAGCTAATAGCGGTTAGCTTAGCCATGTAGCTTCTTTGTTATCGTCATCATCTAACAATGAGGCGAGGTCCGCTCGCGTTTGCGATTTCTCGTTCAAAGACAGTAAATCGTCCAAAACTCTCATTAATAAACACTCGGTGAATAAACAATACCTACTGATGTCAACTGAGCGCGCAGACAGCATTAAAAATTAATTACTACCACTATTACTGAGTGCGTCACGGCTAATGCATATTAGCCTCGTAGAAGACGAAATTATTGTCAGTAATCGCATGAATATAAGCAATCCAATGGTTAGTCTGCATCGGATAAAGTTATTGGAAACTAGATAATTGGAATAGTGAATTTTATAAGGATTATTTAAACCACAATAGCTAATAGCGGTTAGCTTAGACATGTGGCCTCTTTGTTGTCATCAGCTAACAAAGAAGAGGCCGGGTCGCGTCGTCCAACACTCTAAATAAACACTCCGTGAATAATCTAAAACAGATTATGTTTACAGGAAGACTTACTCGTTTTCTGGTGAGTTTTCCGACTGTAGCTTCTCTGCGTTGTTTCGATGTGGTAGCTTCACTTTCTTCTGTAGATTTTCTTTTAAAAATAGTAGGAATAGAACCCGGTTTCAAAACTTTTTTGAATCTTACTTTTAAGCCGAGAGATTTTTGTAAACCTGGTGTAAGTTCAAAACAGTCTGCTGTAAAATGCTCGCTGCAGAGAACAGAGGTTTTACTCGGAGTCCATTTCTCCCTGGTTCTCTGGACGTTTTTGGTCCATTCTTGATTAAGTTTCTCATCTTTTGGAAAAGTGTGAAGGCTCACTTCTTCACTGGCGACATTAGAGCACCCAAATGCGACACAAGCTGACGGCATTTTCAAGTGTTACAGAAAAAAAAAGCCGTTCTTGAAGACAATGAATCCCAGTTGCAAAGCCACCCGCTGACAACAGGCTGACACAAATTCTTTATCTGACGTCACAGTCACGTGACCGGAAAATCCGGATTTACCGTGTAAAAAAACGGCGCTAATTTTAAACTATTTTTGAGAGGAATTTTCATTCATTTCACATTATTTTAGCAAAAACGGTCAGAGGTCAATCTTAATATATATATATATGTTGTGCCATTTTTTGGAAAGTTAAAAGATGATGTCAGTGGAGCTTTAAACATTGCTATTCACATTTATAGAATAAATAAAAATATATTTTCTTACTTTGAGATGGTCAAAGCCGACATCTTAGGTTGCCATGCGTTGATTGTTGTCGGGCCGAGCAGCGCGGCGGCCGGCCAGTGAACCACTGCAGCTGCTCCAGACCTGTGTTAGCTAGCTGGCTAGCTTCTGCTAGCCAAGCCATGAGCTGGTGTTGGAGCGGCGGCGCGATCAATCTGCAGCTGCTGCTGCTGCCTGAGACATCCACAAAGTTCACAGAGACGTTTCCAGCTCGTAATTAATCCATATGAAGCCATCCTGGTCACCAGTCTTCGGCCGGCTCCCGTGTTAGCTCCCGTGTTAGCTTCTGGAGCTAGCCAGGCCAGAGCCTGGCCGGAGGTGTTCGCGCGGCGGCCTGGCACGATCAGCGATAAATCCGCTGCTGCCTGAGACATCCACAAAGTTCACAGAGACGTTTCCAGCTCGTAATTAATCCATATGAAGCCATCCTGGTCACCAGTCTTCGGCTGGCTCCCGGGCAGCTAACCTAAAATGGCGTCCGGTGTTCTGTGACCGGAGACCCCAGTGACTGAACCTAAAATGGCGTCCGGTGTTCTACATTAATTTGTGACCGTGTAAACTGAAGACCTACTTCCTGTTGCCCAAGATTGCTCAAAAATGATCAGAAATGATCTTTTTTATCATAATTATTATTTATAAAGCCTTTAAAACAACCACAGCTGCAACAAAGTGATGTACACATGAAATTAAGAACATTTAAACACAAAAAAATATACAATTTTTTTTTAATACAGTAATTTCATATTTTTATTAAATATGATACGTTCGTAGGTCCCGTTGTTCGTAGGTCGATGGAGTCGTAAGTGGGGGGTTACCTGTATATGATTTAAAATAAAAATAAAATGATTTAGAGAGATTTAATTAAATGTAGTATAAAATAAAATAAGTAAATAAAAAACGAAATAATTAAATGTAATACTGTTGAAAAGTCGTTAGTATTATTAAATACTATTAACTGACTTTTTTTCCCCCCATCAAACAAACTGGAAGAAGAAACTTTGCAAAGTCTGGAATTGTTTGTAGACGAGTGTTACGAAAGTGTTGTCATGGGAAAATCTAATGCTACTTCCGGTGCCGCTGCTAGCACCCCGAATGCTAAAAGGCACAGACACGGTAGTTTAGATAGCGCTTCTTCACCGTCTACTGATAGTTCGGGCTTTAAAGAGATCCTGGAGTCGATTGACGGTAAATTAACTAGCTTGGACGCTCGTTTAGCACTGGTGGAATTGCTACACAAGGAATTCCAAGACTTGAAAATTTCTTTGGAGTTCAGCCAGCAACAAGTAGCATCGCTCGCTAGTGAAAACCAGCAGCTGAGGGGAACGGTTAAAACGCTCACCGAAGAGGTATCACAGCTATCCGGTGATAATAGAAAATTTAAAGAATCTATACTGGAGATTCAATCCCGGAGCATGCGGGAAAACATGGTCTTCTCTGGAATCTCAGAGAAAACAGATGAAGACGTCGAAACCTCGGTTCGGGCCTTCATGCAGACTCAGCTGAAGTTGACGAGTGATGTGGTTAATTCCATCACTTTTCACAGAGTTCACCGCCTCGGAGGTAAGAAAGCTGGGGACACTAGGCCGCGGCCGATTGTAGCCAGATTTGAACACTATAAACAAAAAATGCAGGTAAAAAGCCGAGGTAGGGAACTACGTGACACCAATTTCAGTATGAATGATCAATTCCCTGCAGAGATTTTAAGCAGAAGGCGCGTTCTGTTCCCGATTAGGAAACAAAATTTAAATGAAGGTAGAAGAGCTGCAATCTCGGTGGACAAACTGTACATCAATGGTCAGCTGTTCAGAGACCCAGAGATTACTCCATGGCTATATTAGTCATCATTAAGGTAAGAATGATTTTCAGTTACTATTAATAATTAATATTATTAGCTAGATATCATTATTACTTACCAGATAAATGTAATTTTTTTCAGCACAGCTCGATTGGTGGGTTACACAGACTGGTGGTACACGGTGGCATGGCAATTAATGTGGTAGGAGGGTTCTTTTTTTATTTTTTCTTCTATCTGTCATCTTTTAGTGTTCAGTATGATTTCACTTTCTTTTCTTGTCTGTATTTTTCTAACTCAACATTTGTTAATACACAAACACAAGGACTTATATACACTCGTATCTGCTTACACAAATACATGATAAAGGTATACATCACTGATTTATCGTTAAAAACAACACTTAGAATATTACTTAATGATATATAGTCAAACATCAAGGATTATGTGTTTACCTGGGTGTTTTATTATCTTCTATATCTGTGATAATGGTTGTGGTTTATCTATATTTTCACAGACACAAGTATGGGCACTTTAAGATTTGTCACATGGAATATTAATGGAGCCGGTAGCCAAGATAAAAAATATAGAATTTTTAACAAGATTAAAAGATTAAAGGCAGATGTTGTATTACTCCAAGAAATTCATAAATTGGCCTCAACTGTGGTTGAGCTAAAATCTTCAGAGTTTCCTAATGTATTCTCAGCCTGTTATAATTCAAGACAAAGAGGGGTGGCAATTTTAATACATAAAAATGTTGACTTCACAGTATTAGATCAATTTATAGATCCGAACGGTAGATATATAATATTAAAGTTATCTATATTTAGACAAAATTATTGTATTGTTAGCATATATGGACCGAATGTAGACGACGCTGCTTTTTTTCATGATTTTTTTTCCAATCTATCAAATCACATGGATTCCTCACTGGTGATGGGAGGTGATCTCAACTTTGGTTTAGATGACAAGATAGACAGACTGAATGCAGCGGGAACTCAACGCAGTTGGCAATCTATAAATATAGTTAAACAGTATATGAACGATTATGGACTTTGCGATGCATGGCGTTCTTTTCACCCTGATAGCAAAGAATATTCTTTCTTTTCACATGTGCATCACTCATATTCTCGTTTAGATTATTTTATAGTAAGCAATTCATTGATGGCAAACATTTCAGACACTGAGATACACCCTATTGCTATCAGCGATCATGCACCAGTTACTGTAAATATAGATTATAAAAGAATAACAACAAAAAATACAAGTTGGAGATTAAATACATCACTACTTCAAGAAGAAGAATTTTTGCAATATTTTAAAAAAGAATGGGCATCGTATTTAGAGTTTAATGACTTGCCAGGAACTTCAGCATGTACACTTTGGGAGGCTGGGAAAACAGTCATGAGAGGTAAAATAATATCCTATTCAACAAATAAAAAGAAAAAAGAAAATAAACGTATTGAGGAATTAGAGAAATCCATTAAACTATTAGAAGGTCTACAAGGAGAGGAAACACAGCAAAAGCTACGCAAATTAAAATTAGAACTAAATGAATATATTGATAAGAAAAATAAATTCTTGATACAAAGACTTAGATTAGATAATTTTGAGTACGGTAATAAATCAGGTAGCTTTTTAGCTAATCAACTCAAATTAAACAAAGAAAAAACATCTATTTATGGTATTAAAGATAAAGATGGAAATATAATTCATGATGAGGGAAAAGTAAACAATATTTTTAAAGATTTCTATAAAACTCTATACACTCCACAAATAAATCCATCTAATAAGGATATTAATGAATTCTTGGAGAAAGTAACACTTCCTAAACTAGATATTAGTCAATCATCAAAACTAGACTCACCATTAACATCAGATGAGCTCCATGATGCAATTAAAAGCATGCCTAATAAGAAATCTCCAGGTCCTGATGGATATCCAGTAGAATTCTATAAAAAGTTCTGGGATATACTGGAACCGATATTTTATAGAGTGCTATTTGAGTCCGAAGAAAATGGTAGGCTACCAACACATATGAATTCAGCCAACATTAGTCTCTTATTAAAACCAGGCAAAGACCCAGTATTACCTACCAGTTATCGTCCAATCTCTCTTATTAATGTTGATGTTAAAATAATTTGTAAAGTCTTATCTAAAAGACTAGAGAAGATAACTCCTGTTATTATACATCCAGACCAAACCGGATTCATAAAAGGAAGACACTCAAACTCAAATACACGCAGATTATATAATATAATAGAGTATTCATATTTGAAAAATATTGAAACAGCTATTTTTTCATTAGATGCAGAAAAAGCATTTGATAGAGTTAATTGGAATTTCTTATTTGCTACCTTAAATAAATTTGGATTTGGGAATTACTTCATTAATTGGTTAAAAATATTATATAGTTCACCAACAGCGTGCGTCAGGACAAATAATCAATTATCTTCAAGCTTCTGTTTACAGAGGGGAACCAGGCAAGGTTGCCCACTTTCACCAGCATTATTTGCTATTTTTATTGAACCTTTAGCAGCAGCAATAAGGCAAAGTGCTGATATTAAAGGCATAAAGGGTAGAAACATAGAACATAAAATTAGTCTTTATGCTGACGATGTTTTGCTTTTTCTTGAGAACTCAGGAAACTCAATATCTAATGTTATCAAATTAATAAACTCGTTTTCAAAAGTTTCTGATTATTCTATAAACTGGACAAAGTCTACAGTTCTTCCAATAAATTGCGTGTTTAATAATTCTC
>JBBPBX010035532.1:17002-32012 GCA_038048925.1 Garcialebias charrua
TCCCTGGGCAAGACACTTAACCCCGAGTTGCTCCCGGTAGGTCTGGATGGCGCCTTGCAAGGCAGGCTACCACTACCAGTGTATGAATGTCTGAATGAATGGGTGGATGGCTGGTATTATAAAGTGCTTTGGGGCTCCTCACAGGGGGCTGTAAAGCGCTATATAAATAAGCTCAATTTACCATTTACCATTTTACTAGCTGGAAACGTCTCTGAACTTTGTGGATGTCTCAGGCAGCAGCGGATTTATCGCTGATCGTGCCAGGCCGTCGCGCGAACACCTCCGGCCTGGCTAGCTCCAGAAGCTAACACGGGAGCTAACACGGGAGCCGGCCTTTGAACACTGGTGACCAGGATGGCTTCATATGGATTAATTACTAGCTGGAATCGCTCTGTGAGCTCTGTGGACGTCTCAGGCTGGAGCAGCAGCTGCAGATTGATCGCCGATCGCGCCGCCGCTCCAACACCAGCCCATGGCCTGGCTAGCAGAAGCTAACACAGGCCTTGAGCAGCTGCCGTGGTTAGCTTGCCGGCCGCCGCGCTGCTCGGCCCGACAACAATCAACGCATGGCAACCTAAGATGTCGGCTTTGACCATCTCAAAGTAAGAAAATATATTTTTATTTATTCTGTAAATGTGAATAGCAATGTTTAACATTACAGTACACTACTGTACATGCTTAAATGTGTGCGCGCGCTCCGTTAGCGGTATTTCCACGACCTACGAACGGAATAAGGACCTACGAACTGGACGCTAATTTCACCCTAGCTACGGCAGAATCGAGCTGCGAACCGTTCTTATCTCCCTAACTCGGTCGTAAATCGGGTCGTAAACCTGTATTAATATTGACCTCCTATATATCCTTTACATCTGGGTGGCACTGTATGTGTTTAAAGACACAAGATGGTGGTTACCCTCATGTTTACTTCATCTGGTGGTCCAAGTACGAGTTTTCTGAACGTTTATTCATAAATCTGTGATCCATCATGAACTTGAAACGTTATGTTTGCATATTAGGATCCAAGTTTTAAACTCTGAGGATAATAATTTGGGTTGGAAGTGTTCAGAACGATTGCAGGACTGCAGTTTATGACATTTGAAGCTGAAATGGTTATTTGTTCAATTTTTAAATGCTATAAGTAGTTTGGTGGGTATTTTTCAGGCTGTGTGGCATGTGTTTGGTGGTTCTGATAAGACCCGGTCCAGATTACGTTGTACATAAGCTGAGGCAATCTCACTGCAAAATGACCGCCGAGTCATTGTGCATGAAAAGCTATTATTAACATCTACAAGATTGCTATGCTGGTATTTCACATGTTAGAGCAGGTCAAAGAAGCATATTACTGTTAGAACGTGTCGGATAGTGGTTCATGAAACCCGAGTTCTGCTCCTTAAAAGTGGACGGAACTGACCTTGACGCGGCTCCGAGAGAGTCCGTGTTGTGTTGCAGTCAAAGTGCTTTGTTACTAAGCGTAGATAAGTTGTACCTGTTTTAATTGTGATTGCCATGTTTCAGAATTTTGGGAAGTTAATTTGAAGCGTTTGAGTTGTTTAAGGGTCTGTAAAAGTTGCGTTCTGTTGTGCTAAGGTAACGTTAAAGGCTACGTGTCTTTACATGTTGTTTATGAGCTGTGATTGGATAAAACGAGAGCTGTGAGCTGTCAATCACTCTCGTAGCAAGCGCTGATTCGCTGAAGTGGGGACGCACGCCGTTGCGACCAGCCCACTTTGTCGTCATTTCCGGCACTGCATTGGTCAAAGGTAAGAAAACTACATTAACCATGAATGCTTGAGAATAGAACTACAAGCGCTGTGATTGATTGGTTGACGTCACGTATCTGTGTAGCGAGCTCCGCCTCGCTCAAGTACGGAAGCTGGTGACGCGTTGCGTCGACCCGCCTATTTTTGTCGTCATTTCCAGGTGGGCACTTTGAGTGACAGTTCACACTCATAGGACAAACGGAGATTTCACTAAAAGTTTAAAAACTAATTTGAAGCCATCTAAACTGTCTAACAACATAAATTTGTCTCTGACAAGAACGTGGTTCGAGCGCTTATCACGGACACACTAGAAACTAACTCTAAAAGGTTGTTTTTATTTTAAATACTGAATAGAAAAATCAGTCGCCTCATGATAACATTAAGACTTGAAGCTGCCCCCTGTTGGTTAAAAGACGTTAACAGATGAGTTTTCTCATAAAACATCATAAAAAGTCAGCATTTTTATGGTGAAATACCACCTTTAAAATTGTTCTGTACACAAACAAAAAACTCCTGTTTATTTTAAATAAAATATTTAGAATAACAGAAGTACAGACTAACATTTTGGCTTATTTTAAATACAAAATAATTTAAAATAACAAACAAAAGTACAGTTTTCACTCCAGATAACTGCAACAACATCTTTCATAGTTATCCTGTGCACATTTAAACTTTCCTGTTTATTTCAAATAGTGAAAAGTTTAGAGAAACAAATTCAGAGCATCTTTTATTTTGATTTTCACAGAAAATCCAGATAAAAGATGGCAGGCACAGAGGGTGAGACCCCTGATACCACTGATACAGGGCAACCTGTGCCAACTGATGGCTATGACCCGACCAAAGCAGATTGGATCGAACGTGCCTTATATTCGCTCACAGGGTCCATCACAAATTACCACCAAGAGACATAGTTGATGGAGGAAACAGATGTGGACAGTACATTAAAAATTTTAACAGCTGGAACCACAACGGGTGAAAAGAAAGCAGACAGAGACAAACATTTGGCTAAATTAAGCCTTCTGTTAAAAGCCAAGCTAGACTTTGAAACTGTTGCACGCCAGGCTGTCTCTAAATCATGTTTGACAGCACAAATGGAGATTGCCACTTTACAGCAGCAGGTAAGGAGTTTAACACAGTCGAGTAGTGACGGCGCTGAACAAACGCGTAGTCTCTACGAAGAATGCACAGTGTTAAAAAGGGATTTTGAACAATCACAAGATGATTTGGAAAAATGTGTGGTGGAGAAGGATAAGTATTACCATCAGTACAAGTCGCTTCAGGCGGATTGTGGGGAGGCACGAGACGCGCTAGACAAATGCACGGACACCCTGGAATCATTATCACTACGGTACACAAGGCTGCAAGATGATTATAGAAAATCACAAGAACAGCACATGATGTTACAACGTGATAATGATGGGTTAAGAGTCCAACTGAACAGTTGTCGAATAGAGCGTGCATCAGCAATGAACAAACTCTTTGAAGAAGAGAGAAAATGTTTGGATCTCATGAGTAAACACCTTGAGAATCCACCACCTCCGCCGCCCCCTCCCATACCTGATGACCCACTCCCTCCTCCACCGCCCCCGCCCATGCCCGATGCACTACTCCCTCCGCCACCACCCCCACCTCAACAGACATTTGCTGGGATAACCCAATGGCAGGTACCTACGTACCCCATGTCAACAGGTGTACCTGGTGCGCAGATGGGTGGGTATATCACTATCAATGGTTCTCAATTCGCTGTCCCAATAGAACGACTCCATAAAATTTCCCAGTTCGTTCAACGTTTTGAGCCAGGGCAATATGGTTCAACTGAAACCGATACCTATCTGAAAGACATTGAGTTTAAACTGGCATGCTATCCGAACGCTACGGTCGACGATAGAGTCGGTTTAATCAAACTCACCTCAAGCAGAAAAGTGCAACACTTCATTGCGCGTCAACCAGTCGCCATTTTGAAGGATTACAAACTTTTCTGCGAAACTCTACTGCAAGAATATGCTCCTCGCATGGGAGACGTTGGCTACCAAGCCGCATTGAAAATCACTCAGGGGCAGAATGAACATCCGATCCCATATTATGACAGACTTTTCGAAGCCTTTTTTGGTGATAGGAATGAGCCAGGTATGGAGGATGAACGTGATTTTAAGTTTCTTTTTATGAACAATCTATATTCAGAGATTGGTTCAACGGCCAACCTCATGGCCGACTACAAAGAAAAAACCATGCGTGAATTAAAGGAGTGCGCTATACGTGTTTTTGAAACATACAAGCGACACAAGAAACCCGTAGAAGTGTATCCAGGTGAAAAGGTCAAATACCAAACGCTAGAACTTGAAGGAGCAAGAGCGCCAGCTCACTCTTTTAAGGAAGGCGAGAAAAAACAAAATTTCCAACCTAACAAACCGCAAAATGAAGGTGTCCGCTGGAACAAAGACCAAAAGGGGTCCAGAGACCCAAAGTGGTGCAGGCCGCATCAAGAGGATGAACCCCATCATCAAAAAGGGGGGGCATTCCAAAAGAAAAAGAAATATGGGTCCCAAGGAGACTCATATGAAAGAGGGTGGTCCCAGAGGGGACCCCCGAGCAATGCGCCAGCTCCTGCACCTCAGACTGAACAGTCCGGGGCAGGAAAAACCCACAGAAGTTCCAGAAAAAAGGCCCTAAACCTCTGTCCTCAGAAGAGATGGAGAACATACGTCGGTTGTTAGAAAGTTTGAAAAAAACAAACAAGGAAAACAAACCTGGAGTAATGTGTAGCACTATCATTGATAGTAACTCAGAGCACACAAATAACAACAATGCCACAATTGCTGACAGTCACCAAGATACTGATGGTCAGGATGCTGACAATCAGGGTACAGACAGTCAACAAGACGTTGACTGTAACCATGACATCATTGTTACAGAGTCCGAGAGCCCTTCATCAGAAAAAGGGGGGGAAAGCTCACTCACCAAAGACGATAACTTGTCACAAACCAAACACTCAGACCCATGTGTGACTGCACTACCAGTACAGGTGAATGAAAATCACACAGACAATGGTAGACGTAACAAACGTCGGAAAATACCTGATAGGTTCCTATGTAACATTATCAGGAAGGGGCCCGCTAAGAAAGCTTACCTGTCAATCACATTAGAAGGGGTCCTCACAGAAGAGGCCCTCCTGGACGGTGGGGCCGACATAACCATTATGTCACCCACACTGTTGGAGGAGCTACGGATAGCCGCTAACGGTGTTGACAGGGAAATACCCCTCAAAGAATGTGCTGTAGTATTGCAGGGACTCTCAGAGACGAGAACAACCCTAACAGCTATAGCCATGGTTCACATGCAGATTGGTGAAACGACGCTATACCACCCGGTACACGTGTCCGCCGTTGACTCATTCCCATTTTTGGTCGGCCAAGACTTTATAAACCGCTTCGACGCGATTATAGATTATGGCGATCAGACAATGTGGACCAGAGTGAGCCAACCACTGCCAATCGATATGCCTACACAAGGTGACACTGACTGTCTAACAGCAGGTACCGCGGAAGGCACAAAGGGATCCTCCAACGAGAGCACAATCCCGGTAAGTGAACCTTCAGCAACAGGTGAGGCAGAAAAGGCCCAACAAGAGAGCCTCCTCTGCGAGCTGAAACAGTCAGCACTCACTGAACACTACCTACCACAGGTAGTCAAAGGTGTTGAGATCCAAGGATCCCACACCGATGATGCTGTTCTGTCCCCTTGGACGGAGAAATCAGCGATCAGCCAAGCTTTCTATGGAACCTTGGTTAAAAAACAGTTGGGTCTAGGAATGAACAAAAAAGCTTTCCGCTTTTCGTTAGACCCCAACGATAAACAGGTAATGACCGCAAAAGGGATCATTGACCTGAAACTAATCTGGAACCAACGAGAACTGGATCACCCGTTCCTCGTGATCCCGAACTTACCACATGCAACCTACATAGGCTCTGACATTTTGGTAAGATTAGGTGTCCGAGTGGACATCAACAACAATGTACTGTGGTCACTAGACACAGCCACGAAGGACTCTCCTGTGCTAACCACAGAGAACCTTAAGGCTGGACAGACCATACCAGAGGTCTGCCAGATTGCTAACAGCCATAACACTGCGGTACCACCTCAGGTTATGAACAAGCCGGTGATGTGTCACATCATGAAAGGACAAGCTATTAGCACAAAACAGGCATACTTTCAACCATCTCCTATGTTTTTCAACTTAGGACTGTCCATGGAGGCCACATGCCAAGTGACCCTCGACTGCAGAACCACGACTGTTGCTGTGTGCAACACAAGCACAGAAGAGGTACTGATCCCAAAAAACACACAGCTAGGATGGTTGATCTCTACTGATTTTCATGATTTTGAGCTAAGCATTCCATTTCTGGGAGGACTCCCAGAAAACTTGATCCCAAGTCAACACACGGGGCAAGTCTTGTTCACGAAACCAACACAGGCCATAGCTCTTTTCTCCCCCACTGAGTCCGACCAGGTTCGGTTTCAACAAAGGAGACAGTCTAGGCCCTCAAACTTACAGTGCACTACCTGTTGACAGGTTTTACGACACTGAAGGGGACTCACTGGAGCTCCCCAAAGAACAAGAACCCCTCTCAATTGCTTCACAGATTGACCAGGTGGTCGCCCAAGCCGACGCCCTGAAAACTGATGAAGAAAGGGACAAACTTCGCAAAGTTCTTCTAAAATATGAGAAATCATTCTCAACTGACTCGATGGATTGTGGGTTGACCACGCTCCACACAGTGAGCATCCCAACCCCGCCTAATGCTCCACCTGCATTTGTCAGACAATACAAGATTCCTCTGGCAGCACATCAACCTATCAGGGAAATCATTGATGACCTGTTAGAAAAAGGTATCATCCGATACTGTAACAGCACTTACTCTGCGCCTTTATGGCCGGTGTTAAAACCAAATGGTAAGTGGAGACTCACTATAGACTACAGAAAGCTAAACAAACAAGTTCCCTTATCCAGATGGCCTATGACGCAGCTCCAACAGGAATTGCCCAAGGTCACCAATGGTAAGTACTTTTCGACCCTCGACGTCGCCTCTGGTTTTTGGACCATCCTTGTACGCGACGAGGACCAATATAAACTAGCTTTCACTTTTGGTGGCTGTCAATACACCTTTAACAGGTGTCCCTCTTGTTTACGGCCATACCACCCTGAACACGCCCGGGGGAGGAGCTGTGAGCTGTGAGCTGTGTGGAGCACTGAGGCCTGAGCACCTTCCTCTTTCTTCTCTATGAGTTTTTTTTCCCTTTTTTCTCAATTCTTGTTTGAGAAAAACATAGAATTTCCCTCCCCACAGTTTTTTTAACTGTTGGGGAGGCATTTTTTGTCATGGCAAGTTCACTAAAAACTCAGACGGATCTCTCGGCTACTGAAACAATGGAACAAACCAGGAACCAGGAAGTGAAGAATGGACAAACAAATGCCAAAGATAATTTTGACAAAGAAAACACGGTACGGATTGAGATTGAAGGAGAAGATACAATTTCTGCTCTGGAATTAATGAAGAGTATTCGACTTTTGTGTGGAGGAATATTGGCGTGTCAATTAATAACGGATAGAAAATATGAAGTAACAATGAGCAACATCACAGCAAAGACAAGACTCCTGGATGGCTTTAAAATCGGCACAACGACAATAATGGCAAAAGAACTAACAAATGATGAACTGGTTGTCTCCTTCCTTGGCCTCCCTGCCTACATCACAGATGAAGAAATCTTACAAAAGCTTCATGGCTGGAACGTATTGGCAGTGTCACGGATTAAGCGTCGGATGTGGCCAGGAACAAAGATTGCAGATGGAACAAGGTTTGTGAAAGTTAAATTTACAAATACTGTGCAGTCTCTGCCTTACTCAGCCAGGTTTAACACAGCCATGGGACCAGAATATTTCAGAGTAATACATGATAAGCAAATTAGGGTGTGTCGGATCTGCATTCAGCCTGGTCATGTTCTCAGGGACTGCCCTGAATTTCTCTGTCATTCCTGCAGCGTCCAGGGGCATTATTCAAGAGAATGTTCGAACAAAACTGTTAAAAAATGTAAAGTTTGTCACAACAAAATGGATGAGTGCATATGTAACACAAGTGAGTCTGAAGAATATTGTCAAGGTTCTGCTCAGGAGGATGAATGTGAGAGTGACAGTCAGATGGAAGGAAGACTGGAGACTGATGAAGCACCTCAGGGTGCACAGTCTGGCAGTGAACAAAATGGAGAAGGGCCGGAAAGAGAGGACAAACAGACCGCCCATGCAGGGGTCTCTCAGGCGGATACCCCGCCAGGCTCTGCTTCAGAGATTGAGGGTGAGGAGGAGCGGGGAGAAGTCGCTGCTCCTCCTCCCACGGTAGAAGCACAAGCAGCCACTGACTCTCAGGTCCTATCACCTAGCCACCTGCCGTCTTCCCAGACTCCGCTCGAAAACCTGCCTCAAACATTAGAATCAATCCCTGAAATGGAATCAGACCTTGACATTGATCTTTCAACCATTTTGGAAACCAAGCAAAGACTAAATAGCACTTTGATTGCAGAAAAACTTCAGCACTCTAAATGCGAGAAAAGCAAAAAAGAAAGGGAAAAAATGTTCAGAGCCATAAACTCTTTACTGTTAAACCTGTTGCTTCTCTCTCTTAATGCCCGTGGGCTCCGCAGAGAGGAAAAAATACAAGCAGTAATATTTCAAAACCATTTTGATATTTTATGTCTACAAGAAACAAAATGGGACCAAATGAAAGAAAATGAAATATCAGGTAGATGGAAAGGAGAAATGTTTTCTTCCTCTTCAGAGAATGGTGCGGGAGGGGTAGCCATATTTCTGAGAGAGGGCTTTGCTCAATGGTCCAAATTAATCTACAAAGACAATACAGGAAAACTCATTGTCATAGAGATGAAATACAACAACAAAATCTACAGAATCATAAACATACATGCATCCAACACAGAAACACAGAGAAAAGGGTTATTTAACAGCTTAAGAAAATGGATCACACACAACAGCATCATTATAGGTGATTTCAACGTTGTTTTAACCAAATTTGATATTTCTCGCAACTGCACATTTTCAGAAGACTCCAGTAGGAATGCATTATATGATCTTATTAAAAACAATAACCTGTTAGACATCTGGAGGATATTTCACCCTAGGGAAAGACAATTTACAAGAAAACAAGTTGTTTTAAATCATTTAAAACAGTCCAGAATAGATTTGTGCCTGATGTCGTCTTCTCTCGTCCCTGAGGTATCGTCTTGTCTCATCAAAGACAACGCCTGGAGCGACCATGCCTTCCTGGAAGTTGGGATGGGGGGCGGTATCAGAAATGGGGGTCTCTGGTGTCTGAACGCCGCTCTTCTCCGGGATGAAATTTACAGAGGTAAGATCAGTGTCCTGCTACAGACCCTGACTGAGGAGATGGATTACACTGACAACCTGTTAGAATGGTGGGAACAGGCCAAGCAAAGAATCAAAAACATCACAGTGAAGTACAGCAAACAGAAAAAATGGAGAGAAACAAAGACTGAACACAATCTGAGACAACAACTGAACATAGAACTAGACCTTTTAGAAAATGATAAAACAAGAGACACCACAGACTATATATTATTAAAAGAACAGTTAGACAGAATAGAAATCAATAAATGCAAAGGAGCCATAATTCGTAGTAAAGCCAAATATTTATCAGATGGAGAAAAATCTACAGCTTTCTTTTTAGGACTAGAAAAACATAAACAAATCAATTCAACAATAACTGAATTGATCAATGACAAAGGACAAAAAGAAACAGATATAACAGGCATTCTGGAAACTATTCAGTGTTTTTATAGTGACCTGTTCACTAGCAGAAACATTCCTCAAGAAACAATAGAAAAGGTTGCTGGTGTGATCCACTCCTCACTCTCTAAAGATGACAGTCTCTGCTGCGACGCTCCAGTAACAATAGAAGAAATCCAACTAGCCATAAAGACACTAAACCAGCATAAGAGTCCTGGACAAGATGGCATCACTGCTGAATTTTACAAACAGTTCAAAGAACAAATTAGTGTAATATTATTCAAAGTTTTCACTGTCATGGAGCAAACAGGGTGCACGCCTCGGACTTTTTCACAAGGCATCATCACCATTTTATACAAAGACAAGGGAAATAGAAACAATCTTGAAAACTACCGACCAATAAGCCTTTTAAATACAGATTATAAAATTTATGCAAAAATACTATCAAACAGGCTAAAATCAATAGTAGGAAATATTGTCAGTTCTTCACAGGCATATGGCATTCCACAAAGAAACATATCAGATACTATCCTCTCAATCCAACACACCATCCAGTCAATGACCTCCACTCAAGGCATCCTCTTAAGTGTAGACTTCAGTAAAGCATTCGACAGAGTAGAGCACAATTTCTTATGGACAGTTTTAAACAAATTTGGTTTTGGACAGACATTCATTAAAAAACTACAGCTGTTATATTTGAATTCTGAAAGTAAAGTCAAATGCAATGGTCACTTCACCAATTTTTTCAGTTTACAGAGATCAGTCAGACAGGGGTGTCCTCTGTCCTCCCTGCTCTACAGCCTGGTGGCCGAACCCCTCGCCATACTAATCAAACAGGACAAAGACATTCAAGGAATACAATCTCCATTAGGAAACATCAGTAAAATCTTCCAATACGCAGATGACACAACAATTACAGTAAAAAATGAAAAAAGTTTAGAGCTGGTCATGAAACATTTAAACACTTATGGTTCAGCATCAGGAGCAACAGTTAATTTTTCAAAATCAGAAATCATGTACTGTGGTGGGATGGTTTGGACACCAGGCAAGTGGGTCTTCAGGGAGGTGGGGGACACCATTAAGGTCCTGGGCGTGCACCTTGGAAAGCAGCAAGAGGTAGCGAGAGATGAGACCTGGAAAAATGTCATAACCAAAATTCAAAAACAGCTGAATTTATGGAGACAACGGAAATTAACAATCAAAGGAAAAATAATCATTGTAAACAGTTTAGTCATCTCTAAAATCATATACCCTCTCAGTGTATGTGACCTCCCAAATCCAGTTCTGCACAAACTAAATGGTGAAATTTCAAATTTTATCTGGAAACAAAAAAGAAATATGATTGCACATAAAACAATCATCGCTCCGTATCAAAAGGGAGGACTCAATTTAATTGACATCACATCCAAAAAACAAGCCTTAAGAATCAAACTCATCACAAATTTTTTAACATCATCAACCAGACATACATGGCATGATTATTTTCAAGCATCCTTGAATTCATTCGGAACCAAAAACATTTTCAATCTATGCTCCATTTCATCCCTGTCACAAATATCACAAATCGGTGAACTACATTCAGAAGCTCTACAATCTTGGAACAAAGTCAGACCTTTCTTAACCACAAGCGTTCAGTACCGATCTCATCTCTCGCTGCCGATCTTCAACAACCCTGAAGTGGTCTGTGAGGGCAGGACGCTAGATCTCCCATCCTGGAGGGGAGCTGGTATTCACACCTTTGGGCAGATTCTGGATGATCGAGGGACAGTGGACATCAACATGGTCCTCAGTCATTTTACAAGAGCAAACATCCCATTCAGAAAGGACACATTGATAAAGAAATGCGAAAAAATTCAAACTGCTTTACCATTCCATTGGTCCTCAATCTTTGGAGGGAGGAGACGACATCAGGAGGTGCAGGATGACGCCCCATCTTTCTTCCTTTTGCTAGGTGACAAGAAAACAGAAGTTCAAGTTGTCAAAACAAAAATATGGTACAACATTCTAATTTCACAAATTGTTCAAGAACCTACTGCAAACAAAAAATGGTCTGAAATATTTCAAAATCCATCAGTCCATGATATTTGGTCAAATTTACACATTAAGTTCAGTCACAAACAAGCAAACAATACAGATTTTTTGTTAAGACACAGGAGAATATTTACTGGCGTCATCCTGCACCAAATCAATAAAGAAAAATTTAGCAGAGATTGCACAGTTTGTCTTTCAGAGCCCGAGACATTAGAGCACCTGTTCCTCTGCTGTACTGGCTGCACCATCTTATGGGACAAGATCAGAGACTTACTGGAAAACGTCTGCAATATTAAACCCCAGAACGACAAAGAATGGAACTGGATGAGACTCTTTGGACTTCAGAAATCCTATCAACGACAAAACCACAATCACTATCTCCTCTGCAATATCATACTGTCAGTTACCAGACACTCCATCTACACCTGCAGGAACTTTAAGCTCTATGAAAATAAATCCCTGGATCGCTGGAAACTGTTCATTGGAATGATGCAAGGACACTGTAGAACTTTGTATTGTGTGGACAAGCAACTGTGTGAAGACATCTTTGGACCACTTGAGTCATTTGGAATATTGGAAATAACAGACGTCTAAAGTAAAAAAAAATCATTTTTGTTACACGAAGGACATTATAGAACTTTGATGTATGTATGTACAATATTCATTGAATTGTGAATAATTTTGAATGAATTATTTTTTATAATAAAAGAAAAAAAAAACAGGTGTCCCTTTGGCTACGCTAACTTACCTGCAGAGTTCAACATCTTCTTGAACAGAGCATGTCCAGACGCCCACGAGCGTGGGACACTGATTTACGTGGACAATGTCCTTTTGAGGCAGCCAACACTGGACTCACATTTGGCTTAGATCGACCACGTTCTGAATCAACTCACAACTGCTGGTGCTAAGATACACTAAACCTGAAAGTTATGCACCATAACTCATGTTACCTGAAGGAAGGGAACGAGGTGCAACACAGTGACTAAGGGAATTGCACCGCCGCGCGGTTCACCTGAAGTAATACAATCACGCATTTTCTAAAGGCAGGTGGGCGTCATCATCAGCAATGAGGCCCCACCCTCTTTGCATAAAAGGGGCTGACGCCCCACTTACATCCTCCAAGTGCACTTCACCGAGCTTGGGCATTGAAAGGGCAAACATGTGTTGCACCTCTTTCCCTTCCTTCTGGGAACATGAGTTATGGTGCATAACTTTCAGTTCCCTTATCAGTCAGTACACTCTGTGCAAAACATTGACTATGGGAACGCAATTCAATCATGCCTTGGAAATGCTCTGGAAATGCATGCTTGTGAGAACTTTATACCTTAGACTACAGACGCTAGCTGGTCTTTACTCTATGGTAGAGAGAACAGCCTGAGTTACGTCACATGCTGTGACATCCAAACTGTAGTGTTTCACAAACGTGTTTGTTGATGCCCAGTTAGCAGCTGCACATATATCTGCTACTGGTACACCTCTGAATAAGGCCCAGGAAGTGGCTAGGCCTCTGGTTTAGTGAGCATGTACCCCAGAGGGCACCTGCTGACCTTTGCTGCTGTATGCCTTCTTAATGGCCTCAGTCACCCAGTGTGAGAGGCACTGTTTTGACAGGGCTCTGCCAGCAGCAAGAGTAGCAAAACACACAAACAATTAGTTTGGTTTGTGCCAGCTGACAGTTCTCTCCATGTAGACGCTCAGGGCCCTAAAAGGGCATAGCTCGTTCAGCCGCCTCTGTTCTTCAGTTAGAACAGGGGGAGCAGGAAAAGTTGACAGCTCAAAGTCCAGACTTCTGGAATTTAAAGTTGGTGCTTTTGGCACATATGCAGGGTTTGGACGCAGGGTGAACTTTGACCCGTCTGGGGCAAATCTGGTACACATTGGATGCACAGATAATGCATGGAGGTCACCCACGCATTTTGCTGAGCACAGAGCTAAGAGCAATGCAGTTTTATAAGATAACAAATCCATCTTAATGCTGCTAAAGAGGCTCAAATGGAGGCTCACACAAAGCATCCAGGACTAGCTGTAGGTCCCACTCGGGGGCCAAAGTCCTGCTCGGAGGTTTCTTCCTTAGTACGCCCTTCATGAATCGTATCATGAGAGGGTGGGCACCAGTTGATTTGCCTCCCCAGCCCTCGTGGCAAGCCGAGATTGCTGACAAAAAGACCTTAATGTTGGAGAAAGAGCGGCCCTCTCCAGCAGGTCCTGTAGAAAGGTGAGGAGCTGGACCAAGTCACAGGAATATGAAATAATAATCCTATCTAGACACCAGGCCTCAAAAACACGCCACTTGCGAGCAAAGAGAGTCTGAGTAGACTGTGCTCTTGCTCCCTGTATTGTGTTTACCACATTACTAGGCAGTCCTGTGGCCATTAGCCAGTCCCTTTCAGCGGCCAGGCCCAGAGCTGCCATAGTTCTGGGCATGGATGTAGGATCTGCCCGTGGGCCTGGGCCAGCAGGTCCCTGTGGGGGGTACCTGCCATGGTGCCCCCTCCAGCAGTGAAATCATCTCTGGGAACCATGCTTTCTGGGCCACCTGGGGGCTATCAGTATTAGCGAGAAAGCTCCCTGGCGTACACGTTCCAGCCTTGCCTGAATCAAGGGAACAGGTGGAAACGCGTAATACAGCCTCTGTAAGGATGGCTTCCTCTGTTGGTCTGTCAGCTCGGCATCTCTGGTCTGCGTCTCAGGTGTTTGTGTTCATCGTTAATTAAGACGTGTATATTAGTCAGCGTTCATGTGTGTCTGATTGTCGGGTCATTCTCCCTGTTCCCTGGTGTGTCGTACCCAGCTCCTTGGTCTCGTGAGTACATCTCGTCTACATGTTTAGTGTTAGTATTCCAGCCACAGTTAACCTCATGGACTCTGGGTCTCCCTCCTCTCGGACACCATCTGCAACACAACCAACCATAAGGAAATAATTCCTAACGGAATTATTAATCACTGGACCATCACTTTTGAGCCAAGAAACTCATCTTATCTCCTGTTTCCCTCTGCAGCCCCGTCACCGGTTTTTCTTTCACTGTAAATAAGCTTCACTTTTTGTTTTACCTGAGTCTTGTGTCTGTTCAGTCTGTCATTTTGGGGTCATTACTCATAATCATGTTAAAATTAAATGAGAATGTGGGGATTAAATGGTCTGTGAGTTTCTGTAAAGCTGCTATTAGTAGTCAGTGTCTTACCTGCAGTAGTACAGCACATTATTATTTTTTTCAATGGTTGCTTCAAGTAGAACCAGACTCAAGTTTACAGTAATAAAAACAAAAAAATCATGGCTGTTTATGCAAATGTTATTTTAGAAACCTTTGTACTGCAACCAGTTTTGCATTAAATGATTTTTCGTATTTACACTGAAGACCAAGTCTGCTGTTTGTTAATGATCTGTGCAAGATTTATTTTGTTATTATTA
>JBBPBX010035533.1:20924-32012 GCA_038048925.1 Garcialebias charrua
TAACTACACATTAGATCCTGATTTGTTCCTCTTTGGTATCTTTGGTAACTACCCATTTGTTCTTGATTAGTTCCTCTTCATTTACAAGCTAACAAACCAGTAGTCCCCCAATAAGGGTTGGCTGTGTGTTCCCCAGTAAGTACTGGTTAACTACCCTCTAGCTACTGATTCGTTCCTGAGGCGTTCCCCAGTTAATCAAATGTTGTGTACCTTCTTGTAAAGTGTTACCAGATATGATAAAACGCTTTCTTTTAATTTAGAACATTTAATATTTAAAGTGCTTTTCTGAGTTTCAGCTGTTCAAGCAACAGGAAGAAAAGCAGAAATGTCTACTTCCTCTAGTATTTGTGCAGAAAATATCCAGTGAATATTCAAAGTTGAACGGATAAGGTCAGTTTCATGGGCTTTCAAGAAAGGGACTTAAAGTGAACCCAGACCTCCGCCGTGTTCTCCCATAAAACCCTCTCGCCTCGCCCATAAATCCAGTTTATATTCAAACTAAGAAATTCATTACATCCCTTCACCACAGAAACGAAAGCCAAACAGCGGAGCGCGACCTATCGGCAAACTATTTACGTCCCTCGCATCAGACTAAACAGCACCTGGCATGCGTGCAATTTTCAGGGGCCTCCCAATCGATACGCCACCGTAACTAGATATGATATTGGTTCTGAAAATCCATCACACCTGTAGGTGCGAGCTCTGTACATCGCTCGTAATGAAAAAAGAAAGAAAGTAAAGAGGAGGAAAGAGCCCGGGGTCTGAAGAGATTAGAAATGTGTGCGATGTAAGGAAGGAAGATAAAAAAGAACAAGAGGGAGGCGACCAACGGGGGCCGATGGGGGAGAGAATTAGGGAGACTGATAGTTCAGCACAAGGTCCAATGGGTGTGGATCAGTGTGTGTGTGACTGTAAGCCTCACACATCTCACACACACAATGTGTGTAGCTCATGAAGACTAATGTTGTGACCTTGCTTGGCGATAAGGCATGAAGATAAAGTAGCGTTAGATAAAATAACCGAAAAAGAAAGAGAGGTGTGTGAGTGCGTTGGGACAGTGAAAGAGAGAAACAATGAAAGACTGACAGATGAAGAGCTAAACACAAACAGATGTAACCTAATTTAAAAAAATCTAATTACATGAGAAAAACAAAGAATAACATAAACATGAAACTGTACTCACGTTTGGACTTGTGCAAATCTTTATCTGATTATGTTGTCCTGCGTCTGTATCTGTTTGTTCTGTTAGCAAAATATCACCACTTGATGGGTTTGTATTAAAAATCATACATGGCACTAGCTCCGTCTTTCATCAGCAAAAGATTAGGGATGCACCAATCCACATTTTATTACTTCCGATCCGATCCTAACTCTGGGTATCGGCCGATACGATCCAGTTCCAATATCATCATTACATGTGTTACACCATATTCTGTACCATCTTAACATTGTGTGAGTTAAACCCAATGAAGACACTATGAGCATCACAACAGGAAACACCCAAACTTTAATAGCACACAAGAGGCAGGTCTATATCACAGACTTCCATCTCACTCATGGTGTGGCCGGAACACTAACATACCGCTAAGCATTATGGGAAAGATGACACAGTCCACTCCCCGTATATATTCACTGATAAAATCTTGGAGCTATTGGAAAAGAGTTTTAATAAAAAAGTTTTTTGTGTGTAGACTTTAATATTGATCTGGGAAATAAAACAGATTCAAATAACATCAGTACATTTATAAATTCAATGTATAGTTTAAATCTGTATCCGTTGATCAAAGTCAACAAGAATTACAACTCATAGTGCCACAATCAAAAACGAAACTTAAAAACAGTGGGGCAGTCAACCACCCCTGCGCATTAGGTTTAGTTTTAGAGATAATTATGTTTATAGTTTTTTTTAATAGGTTAAGAGATTCATATTTTTTGCTTTTTGTTTGCGAAACAAGGTCAGAGGAAGCGGTTTAATAATAATAATATAATGAATTCAATTTATAACGCACTTTTCATTAATGAAAATCTCAAAGTACTGTTGAAAGGGTTTCTGGTTCGGTTGATTGAACCTGTTGTTACACTATATTCTGTGACCTGCAACAATGCATGCAACACCACCCCCTATGGTCACAATATACTGTAGCGGTTAAGGGGAGTGGACTGTGTTGTTTTTCCCATAATGCTTAGCGGTATGTTAGTGTTCTGGCCGCACCAAGAGTGAGATGGACGTCTGTGGTATAGACCTGCCTCTTGTGTGCTATTAAAGTTTGGGTGTTTCCTGTTGTGACTCTCAGAATGTCTTCATTGGGTTTAACTCACACAATGTTAAGACGGTTGTCACAGAACATGGTGTAACACATGTGCTTTCCATACGTGCATCATGGATCGGAAATATCGGCAGGTTGGATCGGAAAATCCGATATGTAAATTATGCTGGTATCGGAGGCCAATACCGATACTGGATCGGATCGGCCCCATCATTACAAAAGATGATTTTAGTCTAAAATTATAACATTTTAGGCCTTTAATTTGTTCTCAGTTAGCTCTTCTGTACCATACCTGGTTTAACAATGAATTAATTGTAATAGTAATGTTTTTTTCTCTGTGCATGACTTAAAAAACACTTATTTTACACTTCTGCAGCATTTTGCATCTAATATAAAGTTTTGCATTTGTAATAACTGAAGATCTTATAGACACCTAGCATTAGCCTGCACTTTTTTCCACACCATCACCTTCAAATTCCTGTTCACCCATGTCCAACCTGTCCAGTAAAATCCCACAACGTAGGTGGTGACACGTCTTTGAGGAGGCGGTGTTCATGGCTTTTTGCTGTGTTCAGCTTGCAGCATGTCTGGGCTCTACAACAAATAACACTGCAGGAGCTGCAGGAGCAAACTCAGGGTGTGGCTATTCCTTTTCAAGAAAAATATGCTGTTATATGTGCAGAAATGCAAATATCTCCTCACCAGCTGCTTCACCAGTTCCCAAGTGAAATTATCAAAGGTCCTATAGATTTAATTCATATGCTTGAAGATTCATTTTGGTGCAGCTCGTACAGTATGTTGTTAGATACAGGTGATTACAGCCAGATCTGAACGGTATAGTTTTCAAACTGATTTGGTAACTTTTAAAGTTTAGTTTACCGTATTTTCCAGCGTATAAGCCGTATCAGACCAAAAAAATAAAAATAAAATGGCATCATGAAGAGGAAATAAACATATACAAGTTGCTTCGGAATATAAGTCACATTTATTATGCGTTTATTTAATGGTCAAAATAGCTTCATTTTGCCAGGGTGGTGCTGTGCCATCCATCCATCCATCAACCCATCCATCCTTCCATTCATCCATCCATCGTGGCTGGATCCACTAGCTCTCCAGCGTTCCTCTGCCTGCACCAGCTGAGTGGAGCAAGCGGGCATGGGAGAACTCGTTGCAGTTCTTGGAAATGTTAAACATCAGTCAAAAATTGCATTATGAACATGAGGGGAAAAAAGTATATAAGTTGCTCCGACATATAAGTCGGACTGACAAATCTATGTAAAAAAAAAAAAGTGACTTGTACGCCAGAAAATATGGTATATTTATCCAACTATGCAATGCAAAGCAACAATTTTACAACGTTTCTGTAGATTTGGTTTCATATTTTAGAAATATGGAACAAAATTCATGTTACAAATGGCTCATTGAGCAGTGAAAGAGAAACTTCAGGGTGCTATAGATTTACAATCTGGTCTTGACCGTTTAACTACTGCCTCTTGAATAAAACAATACTGCAATGATTTTATTCTCTAAAATGTTGTAATTCACTGTTTCTATCCAAGTCTTATAGGATATTATGAAAAAAGGAGCATCCTAATAGAGTTGAATCTAGGTGACAAAAACAATTTATAGTTAGTTAAAATTAGAGTAAAATAAGCTAAAATGTGACCTTAATATGCTCTTTTTCAGATTCCTAGTTCTATTTTAAAACCTTGTAAATAAGTGTTAAACTGTGTTAATGTTATGGATGATCCCTATATGATCTTGTGAGATCTCAGCTACTGGATATACAAAATTCAGCTTGATATTTGCACAACTGATAAGTTAAAGCCATTTTTTGTGTTGGCTAATTACAGTTAGTTGTGGTGGTTATCTAGAATTGGGCTTTTGATAACAGAAAGACACAGTGGACTCCAATAGTTGTTGGCAGTGTGTTAAAAACAGATCAGTTAGTGCTCAGAGGATGTGATGGAAATATCTCTGGGTTACTATTGTGCCAAATTTTATCTCAAAATCTGCAGAAACGACTGAGTTATAGTTTCTGACTCCAAATGCTCATAGATGTACATCCAATACAGTACTATCTCGAGTTATACACAAAGAGACAGAGACAGGTATGTCATGGCAGAGGGACATTTTTATTTTCAATACCTGAAATTCTTTTAGCAGTTAGTTCTCTGTTTTCAGATTTGCTTTGCTTTTGCTCGTCTTTTTATTTTATTTAAAGGGGACAGCTTCGAGGCGATTCTGGTCCACCATCCGGCGTCTCAGGGGGGGGAAGCGGTACGCGACCAACACCATTTATGGTGGGGATGGCGTGCTGTTGACCTCAACTCGGGATGTTGTGAGTCGGTGGGCGGAATACTTCGAAGACCTCCTCAATCCTACTGGCACGTCTTCCACTGAGGAAGCGGAGCCTGGGGACTTTGGGTCGGGCTCTCCAATCTCTGGTGCTGAGGTCACCGAGGTGGTTAAAAAGCTCTGCGGTGGCAGGGCTCCAGGGGTGGATGAGATTCGCCCTGAGTTCCTTAGGGCTCTGGATGTTGTGGGGTTGTGTTGGCTTACGCGACTCTGCAATATCGCGTGGACATCGGGGGCAGTTCCCTTGGATTGGCAGACTGGGGTGGTGGTTCCCCTATTCAAAAAGGGGGACCGTAGGGTGTGTTCCAACTATAGGGGGATCACACTCTTAAGCCTCCCTGGTAAGGTCTATTCAGGGGTTCTGGAGAGGAGGGTCCGTCGGATAGTCGAACCTCGGATTCAGGAGGAGCAGTGTGGTTTTCGTCCTGGTCGTGGAACACTGGACCAGCTCTACACCCTCAGCAGGGTCCTGGAGGGTGCGTGGGAGTTTGCCCAACCAGTTTACATGTGCTTTGTGGACTTGGAAAAGGCATTCGACCGCGTCCCTCGGGGGGTTCTGTGGGGGGTACTCCGGGAGTATGGGGTACCAGGCCCTTTGATAAGGGCTGTTAGGTCCCTGTACGACCGGTGTCAGAGCTTGGTCCGCATTGCCGGCAGTAAGTCAGGCTCGTTTCCAGTGAGAGTTGGACTCCGCCAAGGTTGCCCTTTGTCACCGATTCTGTTCATAACTTTTATGGACAGAATTTCTAGGCGCAGCCAAGGTGTTGAGAGGATCCGTTTTGGTGGCCTTAGAATCGCTTCTCTGTTTTTTGCAGATGATGTGGTCCTATTGGCTTCATCAGATCGTGATCTACAGCTTTCGCTGGAGCGGTTTGCAGCCGAGTGTGATGCGGCCGGGATGAGGATCAGTTCCTCCAAATCCGAGGCCATGGTCTTGAGCCGGAAAAGGGTAGCATGCCCTCTCCGGGTCGGGGAGGAGGTCCTGCCCCAAGTGGAGGAGTTTAAGTATCTCGGGGTCTTGTTCACGAATGAGGGAAAACTGGAGCGTGAGATCGATAGGCGGATAGGTGCAGCGTCCGCAGTGAAGCGGGCGCTGTACCGGTCTGTCGTGGTGAAGAGAGAGCTGAGTCAAAAGGCAAAGCTCTCAATTTACCGATCGATCTACGTTCCCACCCTCATCTATGGTCATGAGCTTTGGGTTATGACCGAAAGAACAAGATCTCGGATACAAGCGGCTGAAATGAGTTTTCTCCGCAGGGTGTCTGGACTCTCCCTTAGAGATAGGGTGAGAAGCTCAGTCATCCGGGAGGGACTCGGAGTAGAGCCGCTGCTTCTCCACATCGAGAGGAGCCAGTTGAGGTGGCTCGGGCATCTGGTTAGGATGCCTCCTGGACGCCTCCCTGGTGAGGTGTTCCGGGCATGTCCCACCGGGAGGAGACCCAGAGGAAGACCCAGGACACGCTGGAGGGACTATGTTTCTCGGCTGGCCTGGGAACGCCTTGGGATTCCCCCAGAGGAGCTGCTCCAAGTGGCTGGGGAGAGGGAAGTCTGGGCCTCCCTACTTAGGCTGCTACCCCCGCGACCCGACCCCGGATAAGCGGAAGAAAATGGATGGATGGATGGATGGATGGATAAAGGGGACCAATTATTGGTCCTATAAATTTTTATGGTATGTCTGTGGGCTATCCAGACCATGTTCATTCAATTTAATGCACAAAATAATTCTTAGATAATAAAATATCCCCTTTCTAGTTGTGCCTTTTCTGACTTCCGTTCTGAACGAGCTGTTTATGATAAGGCCACGCCCTTCAAAAATCTGTTTACATTAACTCCGCCCTCCAAAGGGGACCCTGAGTCAGACCCAGAGGCAGACGCCATTTTGGGCAGGGCAAATGAGGCGCTGACGCGTCGCGTAGGCCGCTGAGAAACATCCATAAGTTCACCCTCCATGTTAAAAACTCTTCGTCTGACTCTTCGAAAACAAGCAATAAGGCTGCAGAGTAACACACTGGCTGCTAACTGCTATACACGCTCTCTCTAGCGGGGACCGCTTTTTTTCACGGACCACATCCGGCGCTGAACGGATATGGTCCGTGAGCAGTCGTCCGGTTGATTTAAGAGCCCGTAAATAAGTTTTTTCGTTTTTACTGATAGATAATTAGTTATTAGCGGTACTGCATTTTAACAACAACGAAACATCGAACTCTGAGATGAACTCAGGAAAAACAACCGTGACGTCTTTTATACTGAAGTGGGTGGAGCATCACCAGGGGTTGCTAGGTGAGGGGCTGGACTCAGGTTGGGGTGGGTTGTCCTACGGCTTGTGACATCACAAGCCGTAGGATTTGAAAACGAGACATTTATATCACTGAAAAATAAATATACTTAGAGTAAATATACCACTGGGTGCATTTTTTTGGCCCTAGGACTGTTTTTTTAAGAAGTACATAACCAAAATTGAGTTAAAAAAAAACATTAAAAAGTGAATTTTGCATTTTTGGTTCCCTTTAAACTTTATTTATAGAGGTAGTCTCTGAGTTTCCAGGACTCATTTCCAAGAGAGATATGTTTTAGACAGACAACATTTACAACAATAAAAGTAACTAAAATAAAAAATTGTGTTATAAAAGCACTGTCCTGTTCGCAGTGTGGTCCTGTTAGCAGCATGGTCCTGTTAGCAGTGTGGTCCTGTATAACCACGCTAACCATGCTATTAGCAGAACCACACTACTTCTGCTAATGGGTATGGTAGCAGTGTGGTTCTGTTAGCAGCATGGTAGCAGTGTGAACCTACAGTTCCGTCAGCAGCGTGGTTCTGCTAATAACATGGTTCTGCTAGCAGCGTGGTCCTGTTATCAGCATGTAATGCTAGCAGCGTGGTCCTGTTAGCAGCATGGTAATGCTAGCAGTGTGAACCTGGTAAAAGTACAGTTCCGTCAGCAGCATGGTTCTGCTAATAACATGGTTCTGCTAGCAGCGTGGTCCTGTTAGCAGCATGGTAATGCTAGCAGTGTGGTCCTCGTAACAGCACAGTTTCGTCAGCAATGTGGTTCTGCTAATAGCATGTACTGCTGATAGCATGGTTCTGCTAGCAGTGTGGTCCTGGTAACAGCATGGTACTGCTAGCAGCGTGGTCCTGGTAACAGCACAGTTCCGTCAGCAGTGTGGTTCTGCTAATAGCATGGTACTGCTGATAGCATGGTTCTGCTAGCAGTGTGGTCCTGGTAACAGCATGGCAATGCTAGCAGTGTGGTCCTGGTAACAGCATAGTTCCGTCAGCAGTGTGGTTCTGCTAATAGCATGGTACTGCTGATAGCATGGTTCTGCTAGCAGCGTGGTCCTGGTAACAGCATGGTACTGCTAACAGCGTGGTCCCATTAGCAACATGATGATAATAATCAGTGGTGGGCACCGCTAATTAAAAAATTAGTTCCACAATTTCTAAAACGCTTATAATTTTTTTAGGTCCACAATTTCAAAAGCACAAATGTCTTATGAAAATTAGGGGAAGCTAATCTAATCCGCTATTTATATATTTCTATATTATATATATATTTATATATAGCCGGCAGCGTTATCAATATTTGCACTACACTGCCAACTGAAAAGTAACAAAAATGATCCTAAAAGGATGAAATTACAAAAATCAAAGGATTTATTTAATACTTTACGTACATATATTCTATTCGGCCACAAAATTAACAAAAAATAGAATGATCTTTTAATCCCTAAAACCACGTTTAAATCTCAAATACACGGGTGTGTCGCCACCGCATTTATACATAGAGTAACCCAAATACATGAAACTAACGACTCACCGTCGAATGGTCGACACAAAACCCTCAATAAACTCCTCCGGCCACGTTAATTTGGCTTGAAACAGCGGGGTTCTCTACGGATTTATCCATTAGTAACCCAGCACTACCGGAGGCAGACACAGTTAGCGTCTATAGGTAGTCAACAGATTTAATGAAAAGTAACTAAAATACATAAAAATAACGACTCACCGTCAAATGGTCGACACAAAACCCTCAATAAACTCCTCCGGCCGCGTTAATTTGGCTTGAAACAGCGGGGTTCTCTACGGATTTATCCAAGTACCCAACACAAACAGTAGCCACAGTTCACCCGAGTTCACCTCTGAGTGACCCGGAAGTTGTCATCAAGATGGAATAGTCCATTTTTAGTAGGGGGATAAAGAAATCGACCGTTTTTTTTATTGCGTATTTAATGATCGTTTTCATCGTAACTATAATTATTTTTATGTTAAATGTACATTAACAAGCAGGATCAATGTTAGTGATGTAGGTGACTGCACGGGGCGAGGCGGGGCCGGGGCCACTGCTGAAATGGGACCCCCAGGCATTTACCTACATGGTAGAGCCGAGTCTGTTCTCAGCTCTGCCCCCCTCACCCTCACACCCTTTCCTCCTCTCTGCTGTTTACGGTGGGGAAAAAGGTAAAACAAGCAGCATAAGAGCTTGTAAATAAGTTTATTGGTTTTTACTGATAGATAATTAGTTATTAGCGGTACTGCATTTTAAATAAAAATAGCACAAATCCGCTTATGAATTATAAAAGTTAGTCAATTCACAAAAACGCTGACAAAAAGTTTAGGTCCACTGTAAGCGGAATAGTGCTTTAGCGCCACCTAGCGTTCATGCGCCCACCACTGATAATAATGACGGTGACAACAGGCATTGACTGCCCTCAAGAACCGGATAAGGCAGACGGGTCGGCAGAGGTCCATACGCAGATGTACGCATGTACGTACGCAGAGGTTCAAGTGTACCCCCGCAGGGCATGTATGCGCAACGCTCAATTTGTACAACCGCGTACGCGAACGCGGTGTCGCACAATAAACTGCCCGGCGCCGGACTGTTTTGTATGTGACACCAATGTATTAAATTCCCCTTCTTCATCCCTGATCTGACCTTTTCTTTTGTTTGTTTTTTGCCAAAAGGCAAGTGATTGCTTCCTCCTCCGTTGACTACTGACTGAAATGATGAGAAATTAATAAATTTGTCACGAGCGAATTAAACTCAGGTCCAGCGTGGCTGCGGGAGGGTCTGGAGATTTCCTGGTGTGCTGGTCTGATGTGTGGGCTGCAGGACCAGGGCTCCCTTTTTAAAAAAAATGTTTTACAACTTTTTATTAACGACATCCAAACACAGAACAACGCTTCGGCTGCAAGCGCTTTTTTTCTTCTCTCGACCCGTCAATTAATTCAGTAGGCGTGTCAGTAAATGACCAATCGGCGACCTCAATTTGTCCCGTTGGTAAACGCTCCTTGTCTGTGGAGCTGCGCTGCAGCTGCTCAAGGTCGATGCTCAAGTATGATGTCTGAACCGTCTGCGTACAGTACGCGCACATACGCGTGAACGGACGTACGTGGGAGTATACTGGAGGGTTTAGTCTGCTCTAAAGGATTTGGTCTTTTTTCTTGGGGGTGGGGCAGGGGAGATGCGCTATATGCAAATGCATTTAATGGTGATGAAGATCATTAACAGGAGAAGAGTTTTACATAAAAAACGTTTTAGTCAGGATCTGTCTCATTGGTGAACAGTAATTATCACTAGGATAGTAGTGGAGCAGAGGTGAAAGTTGTTGCCTCACAGTAAGAAGGTTGCAAGTTTGCCTTCTTCCTGGGTCCTTTTTTGTGTGGAGTTTGCATGTTCTCCTCGTGTATGGGTTTTTCACAGGTACATTTCCTCCTGCAGACCAAAAACCACTGTGAGGTTTTTTGAAGACTCTAAATTGTCTCTAGGTGTGAATGTTTGTGGCTTTGTGATGAACTTCAGGGTGTACCCTGCCTTTTACAAAAAGACTACTGGAGCATCAGCTTTCCCACAACCATTCACGGACAACCAGGTAAAGAAAATGGATAGAAGGGAATAACTAAATTTTGGACTTTGCAAACCTTCAATGTGCACAAAAATCAATGTAACACATCGAAGGACAGCGGCAAATCCCCATAGCCTAACTCATCTTTCATTGTGGCCATGAAATTGCCAGTGTAGGCAACGGCCATGACTGCTCCATCTGTTTTGCACAAAACTCCCATGATTCTCTAAAGGTTGTGTCTTAACTTTAAACAAGCATAAAAAAATCAAATTTAGCAGATTATTGCATGGATCTGGCTGCAAAGGTTTCACGGCTGTCAAACATTCAGCTGTTTTATTGTGAAAAGCTAAGTCTGCATGCTGGTACCAAAAGGACAAAGCTGGGTGGCTTCAACGGAGTTAGAAAGTTAGACATCTGGTGTGGTAAGACAGGCAGGTAAGTGCGCAGAAAGACAGGCAGCCATCACACAGCACAAACACTGCAGAGGTCAATGCTATCACGGAAACGAGCAGTTGTTTCGTAGCATTTCATCATCATCTTCTATCTCGGTCGCCTGTGCTCTCTCCCTCTTTCATGGCAGGATTTCTCATTGATGACAAAGTCATTTATGTTTTTCCTT
>JBBPBX010035534.1:0-24276 GCA_038048925.1 Garcialebias charrua
ATACAGGTAGTCCCCGATTTACGAGCGCTCTGATCTGCGAGGTCCCAGACTTACGAGCTGCACATTTTTGGAAAAAACGAAAAAAATACCGAGTTTTCATGTGTTTTTTCACTTCAGTTAGCTAGTTAAGCATATAAACACACGTTTCCGATCATTTTTATGCACTCAAAAGTAGTTTTTAGATGAAAATAGAGTGTTTTTAGGTGCGCTGGCGAAATTTACGAGCGGACTTCCGAGCGGACTTCCGGGTTGCGAATTTTTGGAAAAAACGAAAAAAATACTGAGTTTTCATGTGTTTTTCCACTACAGTTAGCAAGTTAAGCATATAAACACACGTTTCCGATCATTTTTATGCACTCAAAAGTAGTTTTTAGATGAAAATAGAGTGTTTTTAGGTGCGCTGGCGAAATTTACGAGCGGACTTCCGGGTTGCGAATTTGTGGAAAAAACGAAAAAAATACTGAGTTTTCATGTGTTTTTTCACTACAGTTAGCAAGTTAAGCATATAAACACACGTTTCCGATCATTTTTATGCACTCAAAAGTAGTTTTTAGATGAAAATAGAGTGTTTTTAGGTGCGCTGGCGAAATTTACGAGCGGACTTCCGGGTTTACGAGAGAAATGGCGGCCGTTCCAAATTACGAGATTTCCGGTTTACGAGCGCCCCCTTGTGACGGATCTCGCTCGTAAATCGGGGAATACCTGTATATATATATATATATATATATATATATATATATATATATATATATATATATATATATATATATATAGATAGATAGATAGATAGATAGATAGATAGATAGATAGATAGATAGATAGATAGATAGATAGATAGATAGATAGATAGATAGATAGATAGATACAGTATTTTCTGGTGTATAGGTCGCACCTGTGTATAGGTCGCATTGTCCAATTATCACCAATAGATTGGAAAAATCCCTAGATAGGTCGCACTGGTGTATAGGTCGCACCTACGTTTAGCTCTGCTGCAAATGTCTGCCACAGGAGCGCACAGCAAGGCTTTTAAGAAGATTAACACTTAAAAACAATTATTTGTTTGATAAAAATTATAGCAAATATATGTCTGAGCTGAACTTTTCCTTAATAAATGAACGTAATTGTGAAATGAGCTGGATTTAAAAATTTGTTTCACCGAAAGTGATAACAAGCCATATATAGGTCGCACCTGAGTATAGGTTGCAGGCCTTGAAAAAAACCATAAAAAGGTGCGACCTATACACCGGAAAATACGGTAGATAGATAGATAGATGTACCGTACTCAAAATAGTTTCACATAGTTTCTTACAAAGAACAATTTGTAGTTTGCTGATCTGTTCTTTAATTCTATGATCATTTTCAGCTTCAGTTATTTAACCTTCTAAATATAGCCCCGTTGTTAATCTCCATAATGATTTGTCACCAAAGACATTAATCAAGAAGCACTTTAGGCTAGCATCAAGCACAGAAGAACAATGACCACTCATTACTCTACACTTGCTATTTAATTAGCAGAAGGTAATTTTGGGTGAAAATGAAATGAAATTTGATCAATTTTCTGATTCATAATTGATTCTTACATCAGTTAGATGTTTTTTTATAGCCTCAGCCTAAGGCAAGGAGACAGCTCGGAGCTTCAAAGGTGACAGCAGGACACATTCTAACTCCATGATGCCGGGAAATCTGGGCCTGTGATGTGTTTGAAAGAATCTCCAGTGAGTTAGTACAGTTTTTAGGGTACAATGTGCAATTTTGAGTCATTCCTTGTTTATTTTATCTTCTGTTCCACCTATGCAGACTTTCATGGGATTTATTAAGGCTGTCCTTGTACCTTGTACCTTTAAGCATTTTATTCCTGTACCTGTGGGATGAGGAATCAATCAAGTGTTGTATCAGGGTTTTTCAGCTTCTTTAATTGATGTCTAAAAGATATTCCTTTCATGTACTTTTCAATTTTTGTACAGCCTGTCATTTTTTTGTCTTTTCTTTTATGTTTATTTTTAGTTGGTGATGGAAAAGATTGGAGGAGAAAGATCAGGTATTTCTGTTGTTCACCGACGATAAGAGCTAATACATAAATTTGTCACAAAGTGAGCACCACAGTTTGACTGGTGGTGCGGAAACATGCCTCTACGCTGTCCGACTAAGGCCTCCCATTGAGTACAGCTATGGAGCGTTACCCTTGTCTCCGCAATATCTTTTTTTTCCCCAATAATTTTCCAAAAACCCCAAACCCTAGACATCCGACAAAGTATAATCTACTATCAATCTAATTTGAGAGTGTTTCTGTCCATAGAACCATGATGGAGCACAGCGCTGGGTTTCATGGATAAGTAGCCAGGAAAAGCAACTGCTTGAAAAAGAAAGAGCTGTTTTGAATTTGACAAAAGGTAGATTAGAGAGTCCTCAAACATGTATAAGAAAGTGCTGTGGGCAGATGAGACTTATAAACCTTTTGGCCATCAAGGACAATAACACATCTGGTGCACACCTAAGACCTCTCATTGTGCTGACACAATTCCCATAGTGAAGCCTAGTGGTGGCAACATCATCAGAATCAGAATAAGCTTTATTATCATTGCACTGAAGTACAGCAAGATTATATTCTGTACAGTCATGCATGCATCATTGAGCATGCATCAGGGTATATTCTGTACAGTCGTCCAAAAGATGGGCGGAGTGTACAAGGCTGCAGCTCCTAGGTGCGTGGCCCCCTATTCTTTAGATAGAAAAGGGGAAAGACCATAGGATAATGGTATTTAAAAAAGGATCTCTTACCACCTTGTCCTTGGCAGGACATAATTTAAGACATCCAAAAAAAAATCTACCAGCAAGTACATTTATAAAAACATTACAGATGCATTTGATGACAAGACGGTGAGATTTGTCCATGAAACACGTCCAGATACAAAGTACTGTAGTTCCATAGTCCTGATAAGATGATAACGTGTCAACCGGTACAGTTCTGATAAGCATTCACAGAAGTTTTCGGGGTGGGGGATCGAGCAGAGCCTTTTCAGTTTACACATCCTCAGGAGCAATTTGATAAGTTGGCCTATTCAAAGCTGAACAGGGAGGCCACAGGCCAGATTCAGATAGGCCACAGTTATTTTTTGTGCAGGCAGACTGTATTTTTCGTCAGCCTTGAGTTCTGTTGGTACTCTCGATGAGCCAAAATGGCCAGATTTGTGGGCTTTCCGCTGGTCCGTGCTTATTATCCTTCTCCAAGATTGACTCCAACATGGTGGCGAGTTCCATAAGCCACAAGGGGCCTACGATTCTCATAAATCGCTTCTATCTTGCGGTTGAGCTTGTAAATCAGCTAAGTCTGAGAGCTCGAAGCGCAACTTAATCTTTCACATATTGTAGGTAGCTTTGCCATGGCCGAAACTTCCGCCATCTACCTTAATAGCGATAACATAGGTATCCACCAGTGTCAAAAAGCAGAAACCCTGCTATCATTAATCCAATGATGTATAAATCTTCCACATCCTCCAGAGACAACACAGAATGGCACATTGTTCCCTTTCAGTGTGGTCTCTCGGTGCAATATACTTGTTATGGGAATTGCGCCCCCGCGCGATTACCTGAAGGAATACATTCACACCTTTTACGGCAGGGAGCGTCACCCCGCGTCAGAGGTACCGCCCTTTAGGTACTTAAGCGACTGACGCCCCTCCATCTTTCTCTTTTTTGCCCTTCACCTCACTGAAACACCTGAACATCGCGGGACTTCTCTGTTGTCGCGTCGCTTGATTGAGGTGAGCTTGCTCCCTACACTGAGCATACAGAGACAATTTTCCTGCGTACTACTGGGCTGGCGAAAGCTAGTCCAGCATTTTTCTACTTACCCGAAGTTTTTCTTCTCTTCCGCAGCTTCGCTCGACGACGCTAACTGCGTCACAACCTTCTGCTAATCTCTAGCAGTCTACCAGCGAAAGCAAGACGACGGAGAAGACGGCTTCGAACAAAAGGAAACTAGGACCAACTTCTACTCTTCTCGTCTCCGGACATGGCTCCCGAGAAGGGAAAGCGGAGGACAAAGAAGAAGAAAACCAGGACGACGAGTCCTCGCTCGCGCCCATGCCCCAGCGGATGCGGCTACTCCCTCTCGGCGACGGACACCCACGAGGCCTGTCCTGTCTGCCTAGGGATCCTGCACGCGAGGAAAGCGCTGGAATCCCCCGACTCCTGCCCCCACTGTCGTCGAATGACGGCCACAGTGAGGAAACGCCGCGCGGACACGTTGGCCAAATCTATGGCAAGGACCGCGGCGATGAAGGTCGCACGTCGCACTAACCTGCTTGCTCCAGAACCGGAGCCCAAAAACGTGGACTTGGAGTGCAGTGGCCGAGTCGGGGAGGACAATGCATCGGACTCCTCACTCGCCGTTGAGGACTCGACGCCAGAAGTGTCTGACATAGACGCCGAATACGGTGACAAGGGAGAAACTGCTTATTCCTCCCAGAACCTGGCGCAGAACCTTCCGGAACCGGACTTGTCGGTACCTGCTCTGTTTGACCTGTGCCATAGGGCCACTGATGCCTTGCAGGTCACGTGGCCAGACCCCACGCCTTGCCAACAGGCTACGAGGCTGGCGGGAAGCTACTTCTACGCGAAGCATCCGCCAATGTCGCAAAAAATGCAAATTTTTCCGGACTTTCTCATGGAACTCAAACGCTCCTAGGTGGAACCCAGGGCTCCCATCATGCTGCCATTGTCCCGACTCTTGGATGTCGTGGGAATTGAGGCTCTGGGTCTTGCCAGCGCACCCCCGATAGAGGAGTCTCTGGTGGCTCACCTGGTCCCCACAGCCACGGGGATGTAACCAGCGTTACCCAGCAGGGCCTACCGTGCTTCGGAGAAACAACTCGAGAAGTGTTACAAGGCCCAAGGCCTTGCGGCTTGCGCAATGAATGCGTTGAGCATGGTACAGGCCTACCTGGCAGAAAAACTACAGGATATCTAGGTAACAAAAGACGAACAGGCCGTAACCGAAGCCAATGAGGAGGCCCGCCGTGCCTCTGACCTCGTGCTCAGCATGATGGGGACAGTAGCTATTTCCCAGGGCAAAGCAATGGCAAAATTAGTTGTCGCCCAGCGCCATCTTTGGCTAACACTGTCGGACCTCCCGGAGAACCAGAGGTCCACTTTCCTACAGCACCCGATCGAGTCGACGGGACTCTTTGGGAGAGCCCTGAAACGTGTCCAGGCAAGGTTGGAACAAAGGTGCAAACAAGCGGAAGCCCTCCGCGAGGGTTTGCCAAGGAAAAAATTTGCCCCACCAAAGGAAAACACGCGTGGTCTCCCACGAAAGAGACCCGCTGGGGACTGTGAGGCTTCTCAGTACCGGCCAAGTGGTGCTTCGATCTCTTCCTACGGAAACCAGTTCCGGACCTGATGAACCAGGACGAACTGATAATTTTACAGGTTTGCCCGCCCACGAGGTACGGGAACCTAACTTTCTGATCCCAGTCTCTGCTCGTAAAAAACTACGAGGAGCTGGTGACATGTGTGCGCGCACCAAATATGACTCACCTACTGTATATGTAAACAAAACAGACACTGTTTCAGACATGTACAAAAATAAAAGTACCAAAGCACAGACTGCCCTGGTTCTTGACTCGAGTCCCATTTTTATAAAACCCAGACCACATGGTCAAACTATGAACCATAGCAAGATACACGAGATCCGCCAGAGACGGCCTGATCTCGCGATATCTTCTGTTGGGTCGAGCAACCTGCTCAAAAAAGCACGAGAGGGGTCAAAGGTCACCTCTTCAGCGCTGAAACACAAGGAGCAGCAATTCAACATGCCATCCAAGCTCAGTGCGAATGTGCAGGCTTGGGAGGCATGTCTACCAAATGATTGGGTCATGACAACAATACGTCAACACATTACCACTCAACACAAAGTTTTTAACACTGGACTCTGTGTCATCAAACGGGTTATTCACTAAACTCTCGGTCATGTGTTCATTCAGTTTGCACTACTTCTCATATTTGCACTAATGTTTGTATTACATTACTGCCTATAGTCATACTACTGTTTACATTCACTGTTTACATTTATTAATACTGTTTACATTTATTACTACTGCTTTACATTTATTACTACTGTTTACATTTACACTACTTTTATCTACACTACTGCAGATACATATACAGCATTCTCTGACTAGCCTTATCTAAGGATGCCAAATGTGCCTTATGTGCCTTACTTCATATGCCACTTTGCCTCTATACCAACATCAACTACCTCATACATATACTGTGTACATTAACTTATATGCTGCTGTGCCACTCTTTGCAAATGTCAACGCTAGAAACTTCAGTTTATTTTATAGATTTACGTTTTTATACTTTTCATACTACTATGCAAAAACTCAGGACAGTATTACACTTTTATTATTTCACTTTATGCTTATGTTCATTGGGTGTTTGGTGTTTTAGGGGTGTTCAGTGTTGGTGTAAATTTTCATACTTTTATACTATTATGAAAAAACTCAGGACAGTGTTACACTTTTTTACTATTTTATGCTTATGTGTATTAAATGTTTTAGTGTTTAGTGTTTAGATGGTTACTGTTGCACCGAGGGACTGAGAGAAACGCAATTTCAATCCTGTGTATGTCCTGTACATATTGCAGTTCTGACAATAAAGTTGACTTTGACTTTTGACTTTGACGTCACGGGCTCAAGTTGCAGTTCTCAAAGAGACAGCCCCGTTTCTCAGGGGTGTTGCAATCTAAGATCAACCCTGCACGCGCACATGTGCTGAGGGAGGAAGTTTCAACGATGCTGCAAAAGGGAGTGATTAGTTTGGTCTCAGGACGCAAATTACGCTCGGGCCACTACAGCAAATACTTCCTGGTGCCCAAAAAGGACCGTTCCTTGAGACCGAGTCTGGATCTCAGGACTCTCAATAAAAGAATTAAAACTTTCAAGTTCAAGATGCTTACACTGCGGCAAGTTCTCCAGTCTGTGAGACCAGGAGACTACGCATGTACAGTGGATTTGAAAGACGCCTATTTCCATATAGAGAGAGAGATTCAGAGAGTCTTTATTGTCATTTGCACCGCATGTGGTACATGTGATGAAAACGAGATTATGTACACGAGGTCCCAGTTACATCCAACAACAAATGAAAGAGAAAAACAGTAATAACATCTAGAATTAACTAAGAAAAACATCAACTAGTAATACACTAAGCCTAATATAGTGGGAATAAACAGCAGCACGAACATGAGTTTGTATGAGCAGATGGTCACAGATGAACACAGATGAACACAGCAACAAGAAAACAGATCAGCATCAGTATGATGTGATATTTTGCAGTGTTTATTTTTTATTTTATTTTTATTTATTCATGAGTCTAACAGCCTCAGGGTAGAAGCTGTTCCTCAGTCTAGTGGTTCTACACTTGATGCTCCTCAACCTCCGTCCTGAGGGGAGTGGGGCAAAGAGTGAGTGTGCTGGATGAGTGAGGTCTTTCATGATGCAGGTGGCTCTTTTCCTGCATCTGGAGGTGTAAATGTCTGTGATAGTGGGGAGACTGACTCCAACAGACTTCTGTGCAGCCTTCACCACTCTCTGCAGAGCTTTCCTCTCTTCAACTGTGCAGCCTCCATGCCACACGTTGATGCTGGAGCACAGGACGCTCTCCACTGCACACCTGTAGAACGAGGTGAGAACTGGGCTGCTCAGACCAGCACGTCTCAGCCGTCTGAGGAAGTAGAGTCTCTGATGACCTTTCTTGATCAGGCTGGTGGTGTTGTTGCTCCAGCTGAGGTTATCATTCATGTGTACACCCAAGTATTTGTAGCTGGAGACCACTTCCACTGCAGACCCACCTATTTTCAGTGGGGCATGGGTGTGTTTGTTCCTTCTGAAGTCCACAATCATCTCCTTTGTCTTCTTCACATTCATGTGAAGATTATTCTCTTTGCACCAGCTCTCCAGGTGTTCCACCTCCTGTCTGTAGCTGGACTCATCATTGTTTGTGATGCATCCCACCACCGCTGTATCATCTGCAAACTTAACAATATGACAGCCTGGAAGTGTGGCTGTACAATCATATGTGAGCAGAGTGAACAGAAGGGGGCTCAGCACACATCCCTGAGGAGAGCCAGTGCTGAGGGTTATGGTGGAGGAGGAGAAGTTGTGGATCTTCACGGACTGTGGTCTGTCTGTTAAGAAGTCTAGTACCCAGTTACAAATAGAGGGGCTTAGTCCAAGTGTAGATAGTTTGTCTATCAGAGTTTGGGGGATCATGGTGTTGAAGGCAGATGTGAAGTCCACAAAGAGCAGACGCACGTATGAGTCCTTCTGATCCAGGTGGGTGAGAGCAGTGTGGACCACGGAAGAAATGGCGTCCTCTGTTGATCGGTTCTCACGGTATGCGTATTGATGAGGGTCCTCATTGATGTTGACGGTTGCCTTGATGTGGGACATGACCAGTTTCTCAAAACATTTAGCGACTATCGGGGTGAGGGCCACCGGTCTATAGTCATTCAGACCAGTCACTGTGGAGCTCTTTGGGACTGGGATGATGGTCGCGGTCTTCAGGCAGGTGGGAACTGACTCCAGTGCAAGTGAGGTGGTGAAGATGTCAGCCAGCACCTCACAGAGCTGGTCCGCACATTCCTTCAGAACTTTCCCTGGGATGTTGTCTGGTCCGGTTGCTTTATGAGGATTAATCTTTCTGAGACTGCCTCTCACTTCTGCTGCGGACACCCTGAGATGCTCTTCATCTGGTGATGAGGTGAGTCTGGTGCTAGCTGGTCTGTTTGGATCATCAAAACGTGCATAAAACTTATTGAGGGCATCAGGCAGAGATGGGTCCCTGGGGCATTGTTTGTTTTTGCCTTTGTAATCTGTTATGCATTTAATACCCTTCCACATGCTCCGTGGGTCTTGTGAGGTGAACTGTCCCTCGATCCTCTGTGCATACGTGGCCTTGGCCTTCTTAATGCCATCCTTCAGTTTATTCCTGCTCTTTCTCAGCTCCACTTTATCTCCTGACTTGAATGCAGTATCCCTGGCTGCTATAGGCGTGTGGAAGAGACACAGAAAGTTCCTCCGTTTTGTGTTCGAAGGAAATGCTTATGAATTCAAAGCCTTACCCTTCTGTATAAAGACTGCTCCGCATGCCTTTACTAAATGTCTGGATGCAGCCCTGACCCCTCTTAGGAATCAAGGACTCAGGGTCTTGAATTACCTGGACAACCTGCTAATTCTGGCTGGAAGCAGAAGGCAGGCGCTGTCACACTCCCTTAAGGTGATCTCTCACCTGGAGTCTCTCGGTTTTGTCATAAACCTACAGAAAAGCGATCTGACTCCGTCACGGGTTACCGTATTTCTGGGTGTACAGATTGACACTGTCCAATACAGAGCATGGCTCTCGAAGGAAAGAGTTTCCTCCATTCGCCATTGCCTGGGAAAATTTAAACTGGACCAACGGGTCCCTGTGAAAACATGCCAACGCCTGTTAGGCCTCTTGGCGGCAGCCATTCCTTATGTGCCACGTGCATTATTGAAAATGCGGGCCATACAGGTATGGTTAAACCAACAACTACAACCCGCTCTGCCTAAGCAAGCAGGAAAGTTTAAGATAGACCCAGAGTGTCTAAAGGCCCTAGAACCTTGGAGAGACCTGTCCATTTTCACGGAAGGGCTCTCATTGGGAAGGTGTCGTCCCGTGTAATCATCACGACGGACGCTTCAAAAACAGGATGGGGAACGATCTGCAGAAACCAGAACGCCCGTGGCCTTTGGAACGAGCAGGAAGCCAAATTATATATTAACTTCCTGGAATTGCTGGCCATATTCCTGTCATTGAAATACTTCTTTAGTAAAGGTCTGGTTGCTGGGCATCATGTCCTGGTAAAATCAGATAACAGGACCACAGTGACTTTCATCAACAGAGAAGGAGGGACGAGGTCCCGGGCCCTCCTAGATCTGACACGAAGGATGCTCACATGGTGTGCTCCAAGATACTTGTCACTTAGGGCGACTCATGTCCCTGGTGATCTGAATTATGGGGCAGATGCCCTTTCAATAGGGCCTCTTTTGGCATCAGAATGATAATAATAATAATAATAATTAATTCAATTTATAACGCACTTTTCATTACTGAAAATCTCAAAGTGCTACACATATATTGAATGCTACACACATTCATAAACCGGTGGCGGCAGACTACCATGCAAGGTGCTTTCCAGTCCTACCGGGAGCAACTCAGGGTTAAGTGTCTTGCCCAAGGACACAACGAGCCTGAACCCATGGATCGTGGAAGACAGAATGGAGCCTGAACCCACGGATCGTGGAACAGGTGTGGTCACGTTTTGGTAGAGCCTCTGTGGACCTGTTCGCTTGCAGAGCTAGCTCACACTGTGACCTCTACTTCTCCTTGAAGGAGACAGATGCTCCATTGGGGATAGACGCTCTGGCACATGACTGGCCAGCAGGGGTGCTCTACTATGCCTTTCCACCCGTCCCTCTGATCGGGGCGACGTTGGAACGGGTGAGACGGGGAGCCCTCTCCTTGATCCTCATAGCTCCCAGATGGCCACAGAAACCGTGGTTCCCGGAGTTGATCTCAATGTTGTCGGGGACACCATGGCAATTGCCTCCTCATAGGGACCTACTGACTCAGGCACGTGGACAGCTTCTACACCCACGTCCAGGGTTGTGGCAACTCTCAGCCTGGCCTCTGAAAGGTACTGGCTGAAAGCCTAAGGCTTTGGTTGCTTTGTCCCGACACAAGCAGTAATAACATTCACAAGGGTATCCCTTGATGTTTATGTTTTTGCCTAGGAGATGTATAATGGAAGGGTTTCCCCTCTCCTTAACTGATCTCCAACATCAGGATGGGCTCCACTTGTCAGTCGGACCGTTAAAAAAAAAGAAGAAAAGAAAACATTGCTCCTCCTGTCCCTCAGAATGCTCAAAGGGAAACAGGAGTTGATGAGTACTCACACTACTGGAGCACGCTTAGGCTGTCTCTAATTGGTGTTGTATACATGGCCATGTGAGACATCATGTGGATGTCTCTCACATTTGGCTTTTTTCCTCTTGGCATCTGCTCTCTGCATCCCTTGTAGTAAGCAGCTGGGAGATGCCCGTCTCTTAGGACGGAGGTTCTCACATGCATTTTGCTGAGCATTTCAAGGGCGTGAATGAATTACGTTCCCATAGCAAGTATGTTGCACCGAGAGACCACACTGAAAGGGAACTGAAAGTTATGCACCATAACTCATGTTCCCTGAAGGAAGGGAACGAGGTGCAACATAGCTGGCCCTTTTCAATGCTGAAAGCTCGGTGAAGTGCAATTTTTGAGAAAGATGGAGGGGCGTCAGTCGCTTAAGTACCTAAAGGGCGGTACCTCTGACGCGGGGTGACGCCCCCTGCCGTAAAAGGTGTGAATGTATTCCTTCAGGTAATCGCGCGGGGGCGCAATTCCCATAGCAAGTATGTTGCACCTCGTTCCCTTCCTTCAGGGAACATGAGTTATGGTGCATAACATTCAGTTTTCCACTCCCTGCTGATCCATGACATACCCAGCCGCGTGCGTCTCAGTGGGGCATGAGGGTTCTCCAGCATCCTGTCGTTTGGTTGAAAAAAAGTTATCAATTGCGTTGGAAGTCCAGCTGACCAGATCCATACAAGTCATTTACGATTCAGAAGATGTGTAAACGGAAGCTCTGATGCACAGGACAGAGATTAAAAAGCAGAAGGAAGGCAGGAGAGAAAAGAAAAGCATCCGTCTTGCTTGAGGGTGAGCAAGGGGGAAAAAATCATGATGCGGGGATGTTTTTTTTATCAGCAGGGATTGGACAACTGGTCAGTTGGAACAATGAACAGAGCAAAAGATTGCTGTACAAAGGCAGTGTCCATCTAACTAAAAATAGATGGGAAAGTTTCATTATGCAGACTTCCTTTCTCTTCCTGAACCGAACCGAAATGTGATTTTAGCGTACCGTTACACCCCTAATATATAGTATATATATATATAGTATATATATAGTATATATATATAGTATATATATATATATAGTATATATATATAATATATAGTATATATGTATATAGTATATATATAGTATATATGTATATAGTATATATATATATATATATAGTATATATATAATATATATATATAGTATATATATANTGTTTGTTATTATTTATGGGTCATATGGGTTAGTGTCAAAAGGGATATCTGACAAGTTGGAAACAGATCTTATTTATCTCATTTTATAAACAGTTACTTGATTATTAAGCGTTATCCAAAAGTCTTTTGGATAAACGATAAAACGTTTCAACAAAGGATTCATCCAGTGGATTTGACTCAAGCTTGTTAAACTTCAGCTCTAAAGTGAACAAATTAAACATTGCAAGTTGATCATATTTGATTGTTTCGACCATACTGTGCATGATGACTAATACAAACTCTAACATTATTGTCACATTATAGCTGCTTAGCCTTGACTCCTTGTCTATTAGTCTCTACTACAACCAGTGCACGTCGTCGCCACGTAATGCGCTGCACCAGGAAAATAATGGTGATGTTCTTAAGTGCAAAACCTAATGAGCATTTATACATTTTTAAGTAATTAGGAGTTTTCATGTGTCATAAACAACAAAGTTTTATAAAATAGTGAAATAATATAGTAAGACCAATATGTGCATGTAGTCAGAAATCCATTTAAGAAGCAATAAAATTAAAATAAAATACCCTATACAGAAACATCAGGTGCAGCATGATTGGTGTGCTTGTTAACACTCTTGCCTGAACAATTTGGTTTAAATGACAGTGAGGTTTGCATGTTATCACTTTCTCTGTGTGTTTGATTCCTTCTACAATCCAAAAACGTACACACCAAGTGTGTGTGGCTCATCTCGACTGTGACGCTGAACAAGACCAAGCCAGGGGAACAAATTAGAGTAAGGAAGTGCAACTTGAACTGAAATTTAATTTTAAAAAATTTATCAATTTTTTTCCTAAGAAATCTTTTGAAAGATTTCAGGAATCCATTTGAACTGTTGCTTAAGGCAACGTAAAACTGTGGCACTTCAAGTAGAAAAGCTTACTTAAAAAGTTTTAATAAAAATTTTAATCAAGAGCTCGCTGTTGCTTGCGATAATTTAGAAAGTCCAAATGTGCATCAATGTCAAGTTATACCACATCAGCACAGAAAATGCCACTGTTTAGTTCATTATGGTCAGTTATTGAAAAATGGCAAACCAGAGATGTACGATCCATCATCCATAGCTGTTGTGTAACCATGAAAGCAATATTTTTTTCTTTTTTGGCTTTAAAGTAGCACCAAACACACCAGATGGAGAGTTGTTCGAGCTCAATATTGGCGTGTGATGGTGTGGTTGTGTGTGCGTGTTACAGAGTGAACAGCTGCCTGTGGGGTGTGTGCATGTGTGACTCATAAATGCAGCTCACAGTAAAGAGGGTCATTACATTGTTCACACACCACAAGCTCATTTCCTAAAACACAGCAGCAAATTGAGTCTGGGGAGGAGTTCGGTGTAGAGGAGCACTAAAAATAGAAATGCGCTCTTATTTACCTACTGTGCACTGAAGCGGTTTGAACAGTCTACTGTGAGGACACAGAGGGATGTAAAACAGCCCGAAGAGGTGTATTTATATTAATTATGTGTTTGATTAATGAACTAACGTGAGCTGTATTTAGCTGCTGAATGAGGCTTGACCTTGTTAAGAGCTGAATGGTATGTGTGGATCCACACATACCATCTACTGTAGAAAACCGTCCAATAAGACACATATGTTGGGCTTTTATGACATAAACACACAAATCTTTGCTAACGTTTAAATAATAAATGGACTGTACTTGTTGGCAAATTATCTAAATCTCACTAAAGTTGATGTTATGTTTGAGATCTTTATACAATAACCCAACGTGCATCCATGCACAATTGTTTGGCCATTAGAACATTTTACAATGGAAAAAAGGTCATAATAGTGAACCACCATTAAGTAGACCATCAATTATTAGTGTAATTTTATATGTCATTTCCTGGGTTGGAGAGAATTCCTAATGTCAGGATAAAGACGTTAATGTCAAGTAAATGTCACAGCAAAATGCCTCTTAAGACATGACCTACAAACTTCCCTTCCCTGGTCAAACTTAAAGGAAACAACATTTGTCAATAATAGGACCAAAATAATGCGTTTGACTTTTTCTTAACGAGTGTGAAAGATATGAAAAACAAAAAGCTACTGCCAAGCTAACTGCTTAAGAAGGCCCAACAATCATCAAACAATAAAATCAAATTGCAGCTACAATACCAAAAGTGGATAATAACGTGAACTATTTAATTGAAGGTTGTCTAAACAGTATGTTCCTAAATGGAACTGATAATGAAGAAATAATGAATGTAGTTAATACATTTACAGACAAAAAAATCTAAGGATTGGATGGATATGGATATGATGTTTGTAAAGGACATAATGAGTCGTGTAATTGAGCCGTTTACATATATATGTAATTTATCCTTCACAACAGGAGTAATTCCAGACAGAATGAAAGTAGCTAAGGTAGTTCCTCTTTTCAAAAATGGTGATGAATGTGTGTTTAATAATTACAGACCGATATCCTTGTTACCACAGTTTTCAAAAATCTTGGAGAAACTATTCAATATCAGAAGACCAATTTATAGAAAAACAAAATATTCTAATTAACAGTCAATATGGGTTCAGAGCAAAAAATTCTACATCTATGGCTCTCGTGGAATTTATAAAACAAGTAACTACTGCTGTTGATCAAAAACAATACTGTGTAAGTGTGTTTGTTGATTTAAAAAAGACATTTGATACTGTTGATCATACTATCCTCTTTGATAAATTACACAAATATTGTATCGGAGGATTAGCGTTACAGTGGGTATGTCGTTATTTGAAAGACAGTAAACAGTTTGTACAGATGGATTATGTAAGATCTGACCACTGCACTATTACATGCGGAGTTCCTCAAGGATCTGTACTTGGACCAAAGTTATTCATTTTATATGTAAATTATTTGGTAAAGGTATCAGGCCTCCTTAAATGCGTTCTTTTTGCTGATGATACCACATTTTTCTGTTCTGGTAAAAATATTGAACAGATATTGGAATTAATGATGAAGGAGCTTGTTAAAATTCAGACTTGGTTTAAACTTAATAAATTATCATTAAATTTCGATACAACCAAGTACATGATATTTAGTAATAGAAATAAAACTATTTATGTTCCATTTCAAATTGAGGGTTCAGAGATTTGTAGAGTTAATGAAGCGAAATTCTTGGGTGTCATCATCGATGACAAACTGTCATGGAAACAACATGTACATTCTGTGAAAATGAAAATATCTAAATCTATTGCAATATTTTACAGAGTCAGGGATCTATTGAACGACAAAGCACTGTATTTGTTGTATAATACAATTATTGCGCCACATTTAATTTATTGTGTTAATGTTTGGGGAAAATTGTGTAAATCAATTACAAAGCCTATTTTTATTTTGCAGAAAAGAGTTGTAAGGATTATCACAAGAAAGCATTACTGTAATACATCAAGTACATTATTTTATCAAATGAAATTGCTCAAGTTTCATGATTTGGTACATTATAATATTTTATCAGTTATGTATAGAGCTCAGAATAATACACTACCTTAAAATATCCAAATGTATTTTGTAAAAAGATAGGGGACAAATATATTTGTAAAACCACAGTATAGAACTAGTTTAAAGGGAAGGTCTACCTTAATTCATTGAGTTGGATTGTGGAATGACTTGGAGACAGATGTTAAGGAAGCCAGATAGATGTTTGTATTCAAGAGAATGGTCAAAATCGAATTGTTAAAAAAAATATATATATATGGAGTTTAATGAAAAATGTATGAGAATTAGAAAATTAAATGAGTTATTCATTTTGTTTAGTTATTTATAGAAACTGGTTGTTTGAATTGTTTATTAGAGAATAAGGAGCAGATATAATAAGAGTTTTTCTTCATCTGCTACCTTTCATTTTATATATATATTTTTTTCTCATTACAAATATGTTAATTGTTTTGTACTTCATTATAAAATGAAAAAATAAAGTGATACGTTTACCAGAAATATTTTTTTAGCATACTGAATCGCAAATCACAGAAGAGCAAAGTTTCTTAAAGTTTAAACTCCAAATCCCTACTTGGCCCTTTAACAACATAAAAATAAATGGTTTAAAATACATTATAAGAAGAATAAAACATAATTCATGAAACAGAGTTGAAAACAGATCCATAACACCATTAAAATAGTGGCAATTATACTGTACATGCCTACAAGACTGTAGTCACTTGTGGTGTTGTTTTTAAAGTGCTTTATAAATAAAGTTGTATTGTTTTGTAAGATTGGTTCTCTTTCAGAAACTGATTCAGTCTTGATCTAAAACTGTTCCAGTCAGAAATCTGTTTCAAATGTGCAGGTAGGGAATTCAATATATCAGTCTATACCAGAGATACAGGGGAGTGGTGGTGCAGAGGTTAGAGAAGTGGCTTGTGATCAGAAGATCACTGGTTCAACTCCTAGTACCGACAACATCAAAATGTGGGTGGGAGTGGTGAAGCACCCTGCCTCCACCCTCATTTGTCCCACTCTGGGCCCTTGAGCAAGACCCTTAACATCCACCATCTGCTCCCCCGGGCGCCCTAGATAACAGCTCTCTGCTCCACACAGAGGGCTGTGGTAGCTCGGTGGTCTGTGGTTGCGTCAGGAAGGACATCCGGAGTGAAAATAATTGCCAAGTCTTTGTGTGACTTAATTCGCTGTGGTGACCCCGCAAAGAAGGGAACAGCCAAAAAAAGAAAAAGTCTACATAAACCAGAAAAAGCAGTCTGACCCAAGGAAGTTTTATGAAAATGAACCCTACAGTTCTCACTGTCTGTTCCACAAGTTAATGAGCCTGTGGCTCTGAGGAACCAAAAGACCACCATTTAAACATTTCAAAATGAATGTAAGATTAGAGAATCTGACAAAGTTTTCAAAATGTATCATGTTAAGTTGGCAGCACAGTGGCTCAGTTGATAGAGCTGCTGCCTCTCAGTGAGCAGGTCCCCAGTTCAAATCCCGGCCCGAGACCTTCCTGGGTGGAGTTTGCATGTTCTCTCCATGCTGTGTGGGTTTTCTCCAGGTGCTCCAGTTTCCTCCCACAGACAAAAACATGCATGTTAGACTGATAACTCTAAATTGTCTCTAGGTGAGTGAGAGAGTGAATGGTTGTTTGTCTCGTTTGTCTCTGTGTCCCTGCTTTGTAGAGGGAGTTCTCCTGTTTTTCGCTTTTGTTTAATACTTTCCAGCTCCATCATGTCACTTGTTGTGGGTCAATTACAAATCCTCGGATGTGTGATAAGAGCAAAGGGCGGGCAAGGCCACATGTGCAATTAGTTGTGCAATGCACCGGCACTACTCTCTTTTCACAGTCTGATTAACTTCTGCACTCTGTTTTCTTTCCTCATCCTCAATATATAAACTTCCTGCCTCCTCCTCTACAAGGAGATTAACATGATTTTATATTGTGCATTCTTATTTAGTTTTCTTCGTGCTGTATGATTCGTAAAACGGCAGCACAGAAGTCCAAGCCAAACCCAGCCCGCCCATCAAGCACATGATTTTGACTCGACCCAGCCCAAATTTCAGGCTCAGACCAGAAATCACAACTCTACCCACAACCCGAAAAGTAAGAAGTGGGTAAATATAACAGTTGGATGGATAGATGGACAGACAGATGGAATTGGACCGACGGACCGACCTTGTTTGATCTGATGGGTTTTCAGTCCAAGATCTTAACTGCATTATTTTAAGTCATTCTGATGGTTGCAGCTGTTCCATGAGACCAAAAGGTTATACATTAACTTAAATGAGGAAAAAATCATTGACTGCGTGAAACTGTTTGGAGCATGAAATGATAAACAGCCTCTAATTAATCTAAATGTATGCATTTTTGCTTTTGCTACTCTGCAGTTGTTTTTCAAGGTTCAAATGAGAATCTATAAAACCAACATATTTTACTTCTGAAATGTTCAATGTTGACTACTGATCTTGAAATTTAAATCTAAATAAGTGCAATGTTTCCATGACCGAGCCCTTGAGGGAATACATACTGACTGGTTTTTCTTTAATATTCAAGGTAAGACAGAACTTATCAAATGATGCTGCAATAGACTAAATAACATGACAGCTGAGCTAACACCAATGTAATGTTTTTATCAGCCACATACACAACTACATCATCAGTGTACATCTGAAAACCTGCACCTGGACATGAATCAGGAAAACCATTTACATGTACAGTATATAGAGATTAAAAAGTAGAGTGCCCAGAACTGAGCCTTGTGGTACACCTGTGTTCATTTTAAGAAAGGATGAAATCTCGCAAGCAATGCCAACACACTTCTCACGATTAAAAAGATATGATTTAAACCATGGTAAACTTCCGTCCATTATCTTTTACCTGATTCTTCCTTTTAGGGTTGCAGGGTCACTGGTGCCCATATCCACACAATAAACTTATTTTGGAAAATTTAAAGATTTTATCTTTTTTAAATTAAAATATCATGATTCAGTGTGTCAAATGCCTTTTTAAGATCTAAAAATACTACTCTAACTAGTTTACTGTGATCAAATGATGATTTGACCTGTTCAGTAAAGTAGTAAGTAGCCTATCTGTGGTGTGATGGGGATGATTAACAAACCAAATAAATTATGGTTGATGGCTGAATTAATTAATGCACATTTCTAAGCTTTGACAAAAAAAGATTTAATTTTTTATTCTGAGCGTGTTGCAGATAACTTTTTTTTAAACTTTTTTAAGCTCCCTTTTTATTACTGTAACTTTGTGATAGTTTGTGTTATCAGAAAAATTCTAACGGTTTCCAAAAACTGAGAAGTTGATTTACAGTCTATATATAGACTTATTACAGTAATCTCACAACGTACTGTTGCAGGAAGTTATTCAAACCACCCATCTTATCCTTCCTCCCACACAAACATGGCGTGAACAGCCAGCACATGTCCAGTGCAGGACATCTGGGTGTCCCAAATGTGAATATGGGAATGTCTCAGCCATACTGGGACAGTTGGCAGGTATGCAGTCAGATATGAACACTATTTGTCAACAAACAGCAATTTCTGAAAGCTATCAAAAACAGATGAAATATAACATTTCCCCATAACTCCATTTCAAATTATCTGAAATACTTTCTTGTTTCTCATCCACACAGAAATGTGGAGTACAAACGTACATTTGTAGCGTGTGAAGAAGGAGAAACAAACTGATCTGCAAGCAGTTGCCTTTAATCCTTCGAGCGTCAGAACCAGTTACAGAATGAATGAATGAACACACGAACACTTCTTCTTCTTCACCTGGTAAAACCTGGGGAGCACCTCGCTGGCTCCTCCTACTGGGTGAGAGAGAGATGAGGCCACATACCTCACCAACACACCACACAGCCCCCCCCCGAACACCCAGAAGGGCAAATACAAAACATATCAGTCTCTCACAGGGGCCCTAATCAACCTGCCGAACCGACTGCGTCGACCCGGGGGCGGAGAAACGGCTGGCACCCGTGCAGGAACAACATTTTGTGCCACAGGGGGAGGAACACAGTTGGGGGGAGAAAACGGAAGATGGGGTCGAGCAGGAGGGCGGCCGCGTCTAGGAACCTGAGCCGGCAACACCTCATCATCAGCCAACACATAGGCTGGCTTCAGGCGGTCCACTGTAACCAGCTCTCTACGCCCACCCATGTCTAAAACAAAACTTTTCGCGCCCCTTTCGAGCACCCGAAACGGCCCGTCATACGGAGGCTGGAGGGGCGAACGGTGGGCGTCACGTCGCACAAAAACAAAACGGGCAGACTGGAGTGCAGTGGGCACAAACGCCTGCGGGAAACAATGGTGCACAGGACCCGGAACCAAAAGACCACTCTGCGAATAGGGGTCCACCGCTTCGGGGAACCGTGGAGCGGCAGCGTCTAACAAAAACTCCCCTGGGATTCGTACAGGCTGACCAAAAACCAACTCGGCTGATGAAGCGTTGAGGTCCTCCTTAGGAGCTGATCGCAACCCAAGCAGCACCCACGGCAAACGCTCCACCCAGCCAACGTCTGTTAGCGCAGCACGTAACGCCGCCTTAAGAGACCGATGGAAACGTTCAACCAACCCGTTAGCCTGAGGGTGGTAGGCGGTAGTGCGATGCACCTGCACCCCCAAGGAGCGCGCCATCTCGGACCAGAGCCCTGAAATAAACTGGGGACCTCTGTCTGAAGTGATGTCCGAGGGCACACCAAAACGGGCAACCCAAGTGGAGAGGAACGCACCAGCCACGTCGGAGGTAGTTGTGGAAGAAAGAGGAACGACCTCCGGCCACCTGGTTGTGCGGTCGACCACTGTAAGCAGGTGTGTGAAACCCCGTGATGGGGGCAGGGGACCAACTAAGTCCACATGCACGTGGTCAAAACGCTTGGCTGGAATGGGAAATGGTTCCAGTGGTGCCTTAGTGTGCCGGTGCACCTTGGCACGCTGACAAGCCACGCAAGCCGCTGCCCAACTCCTCACCTCTCTGCGTAAACCAGGCCACACAAAACGTGCGCTGACTAGTTTCACAGACGCGCGCACACCTGGGTGCGAGAGAGAGTGGACAGAGTCAAAAATGCGGCGGCGCCAACCTGATGGAACCACTGGGCGTGTCCGGCCTGTGGAAACGTCACACAGGATCAAAGGACCGCCCTCTCCCAATTTGACCTCCTCTAGCTTAAGCCCTGAAACGCCGGCACGAAGGGCAGTTATATCAGCGTCTCCCGGTTGGTCAGCGGCCATGGCAGAAAAATCTACCCCGAGGAGCACAGGACAAACGAGCACCCGTGACAGACAGTCTGCCACTGAGTTGGATTTTCCAGCCACATGGCGGACGTCCGTTGTAAACTCTGAAATGGCCGCCAAGTGCCGTTGCTGACGTGCTGACCAGGGCTCCGAAACTTTAGACATTGCAAACGTGAGTGGTTTGTGGTCCACATAAGCCGTAAATGAACGACCCTCCAGCAAAAAACGAAAATGCCGTGTAGCTAAGAATAGCGCCAACAACTCGCGGTCAAAAACGCTGTACTTGCGCTCGCAGTCCCGCAATTTACGGCTGAAAAATGCCAACGGCTGCCATGCGTCGCCAACGCGTTGCTCTACAACGGCCCCCACAGCTATATCCGAAGCATCAGTTGTCAACGCAATCGGGGCCTCTGAATCTGGATGGGCTAGGAGTGCCGCACTAGCTAACGCGGACTTAGCACCATCAAAAGCAGTGATCCGGTCCGGGGTCCAAACCACTGTGTCAGTCGCCTTCCTCGAGCGCAGGGCCTCGTAGAGAGGCTGCAGGAGATGGGCTGCATTGGGAATGAACCTGTTGTAAAAGTTCACCATGCCCAAAAACTCCTGCAACTTTTTAACCACCAGAGGACGTGGGAACTCTGCCACCGCCTGCACCTTGGCAGGCAATGGAACTGCACCCTGCGCGGAAATTCGATGACCTAAAAAATCGATCACCGGTAAACCAAACTGGCACTTAACCGGATTAATGATCAAGCCATGTGCATCCAAGCGCTGAAAATTTTCTTTCAGGTGCAACAGGTGCTCCTCGGTTGACGAGCTGGCCACCAAAATGTCGTCCAGATAGACAAACACAAAATCGAGGCCACGTAACACGGAGTCCATCAGCCTTTGAAAAGTCTGTGCTGCCCCCTTTAGTCCAAACGGCATGCGGAGGAACTCAAAAAGCCCAAAGGGGGTGATTACTGCAGTTTTAGGTACATCGCTGGACTGCACTGGGACTTGATGGTAGCCGCGCACCAGATCCACCTTAGAAAAAATGGAAGCACCCGACAACCGAACAGAAAAGTCCTGAATGTGCGGAATGGGGTAGCGATCAGGCGTCGTCACGTTATTTAAACGGCGAAAATCGCCACATGGGCGCCACGACCCGTCTGCTTTTGGTACCATGTGAAGGGGGGAGGCCCACGGGCTGTTAGAGCGTCTAACAATACCCAACCTCTCCATGGTACCAAACTCCTCTTTAGCGATGGCCAGTTTAACAGCGTCGAGGCGGCGTGCACGTGCGAAAACGGGCGGTCCCGTAGTAGGGATGAAATGCTCGACCCCGTGTTTAGTTTCTGAAGAGGAAAAAGCAGGTGTAGTTAGAGAGGGGAATTCTGCCAACAAACCTTGAAAAACATCTCCTGAAACTAAAACATTAGCATGAGTTAGCGGCCCAGCCCCCCCAGACACACATGGGAAAGTTGCAAAAGTTACAGCGTCAATAAGTCTGCGGTTAGCAACATCTACTAACAGTCCATGAGCACATAAAAAATCTGCCCCGATAATAGGAACAGTCACTGAGGCAACAACAAAGTCCCACTCGAACTCACGACCATGGAAAGAAACTGTTGCCCGTCTAGTGCCAAAAGTTCCAATGGGAGAACCGTTAGCAGCAGTTAGCAGTGGGCCACTGCCTCGGCTTGCTAATTCAGGTCCAACAGGGTGGACTAAACTCTTCTGGGAGCCAGAGTCAACCAGAAAACGACGTCCTGACAGGGAGTCTGTGACGAAGAGCAGCTCACCTCGCTCGCCAGCGCCCACAGCTGCTACTGAGCGCCGGCTTCCTCGTTTCCCGACACCCATGCACATGGTGGGATGCAGCGCTTAGCTTTGTTTGCGAACCTCCGGTGGTAGAAACAAAGGGAGCTCCCCCGCCGAGTTCGCGCGCCAACAGCTGAAACCGCCGCTGGCTCCTCCATCTCCATCTGCTCCGGCTCCACCGATGTACTCTGCACCGTGAACCGTCTGGTAGCCAGCAGGACCCGGTCCGCCTCTTCCGCCAAACCCCGGTAATCACCGGTAGATAAACAAGGGGAATTGGCCAAAGTAGCCCTCACTTGCGACGGAAGCTGGCGCAGGAAAATGTGAGGGAAAAGGAAACCCCCGTCGTCTGAACCAAGTAGCGACAGCATTTTGTCCATCATGTTCACAGCCGTGCCGTCACCCAAACCCGGCAGCGATAGCAGTTTATCAGCCCTCTCAGTTGAAGTCAAAGTGTACCTTCGAAGCAGAAACTCTTTGAGGGCGCCATATTTGCCCACGTGTGGCGGGTCGCGCAGCAGCGGCATGGCTTTGCGGGTGGACTGCAGATCCAGAGCCGACACGACCAAGAAGTACCTGGTTTCATCTGCGTTCACGCCTCGGAGGCGAAAGAGTGCCTCGATGTGCTGGAACCACGAAACCGGGTCACTCTGCCAGAACTCCGGGAGCTTAACACTCGCTGCGGGAGCAAAGTCGGCTGGGTTCGGCTGCAACAGCTGAGCGGACGTCGCGGCGGCGGGGTCCGAAGAAGAAACAACATCCTCTTCTGGTCTTGACATATTTCACGCGGGGTCACCAACTGTAGCGTGTGAAGAAGGAGAAACAAACTGATCTGCAAGCAGTTGCCTTTAATCCTTCGAGCGTCAGAACCAGTTACAGAATGAATGAATGAACACACAAACACTTCTTCTTCTTCACCTGGTTAAACCTGGGGAGCACCTCGCTGGCTCCTCCTACTGGGTGAGAGAGAGATGAGGCCACATACCTCACCAACACACCACACATTTATATTTAAATCAGGCTGCCAGTCTAGCACAATATCGTCTTCCCACAGCTCAGAAAATTCAAGTTTATCGATTACTTGTATTGTCAGACTACATTAGAAAGACAAATGTAAACATAGTAATCAATAGTTTTTTATTTTGCATTTTCTTTATGTTTATATTCAAATGAAACCAGTAGTTATCAGTCAATTTTTATATTCTGTTTTTCTATCCAACTCTGTTTTTCCCAATCAGCTTTGATATTCTGCATACCAGTACCTAAAATTACGTATCTTGTCGTTGTTCTCATTTCTCATTCACATACAGATTTCATTGTTAAAACTCAAGATAAATGTCACAAGAGGACATCATATATGCATTCCGCCAAGAAATGCTTTTCTCAATATACTATATGTTGGTTTTGATTTTAAAGGCTCAAGGTTCTTTATCGTCATTCACATCACATGTGGTACATGAGGTGGAACGAAATTGTGTACAGGATCCCAGTTACATCCAAAAATAGTAAAAATATAAAGTATATAAAGAAACAATATAAAAGGATTTAAAATGTATGCTAAACACTAATAATGTAAAATAATATGGTATATTAAA
>JBBPBX010035535.1:0-32011 GCA_038048925.1 Garcialebias charrua
CGGGATGATCGTGTACCTACTCCGTCGCGTCCAAGCTGTTGAGGCTCGATTGGATCGTTATGAGGCCCAACAGGGTACTTCAGACCGTCAGAAACCTGACCCGAGAGGCAGGCTTACTGGACAGAACACCCGTTTGTAATCTGACAACCAGAGTGAGTTTGACGTAGTGAAACGTTGTTTTTAGTTGCTTAATTGCTACTTTTGTTGGTATTGAAGTTGTTATAGAGCTTGGGCAATGACGTCACGACGAATGCGACGCCGCCATGTTTTCGGACATCCTTGACCAAAACAAACATGGCGTAAAACACCACACGAAGAACAAACATGGACCGCGAGAAACAGAAGATAAAGATTCGTTACCGCGACAAAACTGAACAAAGAAGCGAAGCAGCGCTATCTTGTTAAAACTGATTCCATTGGGCTGGATCCAGATGAGCACAGGCAGTGGACCGGTGATTTCAACGAGCTACCGCAGCTCCCGACATGAGCTACCTTGTGTGCGGTCTGAGTGCCTACACATGTGAGCAGTTCAGGAATTATAAATCTCTGCAAAGTCATCTTCAGTTCACAAATGGATGGGTGCAGGACCTGCAGATTTCTCAAGTCAACGACCAAAAAACTGTTGTTCTCACGAAGGTAGGTGAACACACAGGGACGTTGACATGTCGCAGCTGCTGCTGCCATTTTCTTCTCAAACTGCTGTGACAGGTTTTTAATTTCTGTAGATGCGTTTTGAGACAATTTTTAGAAAAACGGATCAAAGTAAATCACCCCGAGTTTTTCTAGTGACCCCTTAAAAAGATAAGCTGCCATGAAGAACATTATTTTCTCTGCCCTTGTTCCAAAATTGATAATGATTTTGTTGAGGAGGTTTGTTTACAAAACAGATGTGCACAAAGTTTTTAAATTGTTCTAATGGGTTCTAACCCACCCATCTGCACATCCATCCACACATTCATCCATCAATCCACACATTCATCCATCCAGCCATCCATCCACACATTCAAACATCCACACATTCATACATCCAGCTATCCATCCATCCATCCATCCACACATTCATCCAGCCATCCACACATTCATCCATCCACACATTCATCCATCCATCCACACATTCATACATTCATCCATCCATCCACACATTCATCCATCCAATATAATATTAATTTATACCTTTTCTGCTACTTTAGAACAGGCTATTTACCATAAGTTTTATTAGGTTTTTAGAATGTACTGTATTTGTAACCTAACCTATGGAAAAAGTAGTGATGTGAAGGTAATGGATTTTACAATTTTATGTTGATTAATGTAGCAGAAATTTTCTATTTTTCCCCCTAGGTTCTGCACTCTCAGCGCCTGAATGAAGCACCACTCCAACCATGGGTGATTCTACGTTCCACGGGACAAGTAGACTGTGCACAGTCTAATGCCTCTGCTGTTATGTCCTCCAGTGTCACCAGACCAGCTCTGTCATCTGTGCGCAATGTGTGCTACCCCAGAAAAACAACAAGCACAGCTGCCATGAAATGGGGGGTCGATCATGAAGAGCAAGCAAGGGAAACGTCAAACTGTCAGCATCGCAGCATGACAACTTCAACCTAGAAAAATGGATTTATAATAAATCCAGAATTTCCAGAGGTTGGTGCATCTCCAGATGGCATCATCCACTGCTCATGTTGTGAGAAAGGATGTCTGGAAATAAAATGCCCATTTAAGCACCGCGACAACTTCATCATGCAGGCCTGTGCAGATGACAGCAACTTTTGTCTTTATCAAAGTGATGGGAAATTAAACTTGAAGCAAACACACAAATACTACAGGCAGGTACAAATGCAGATGTTTGTGACCAAGTCAGCTTTTTGTGACTTTGTGGTGTGGTCACAGAAAGACTGTGTTGTTGTACGAGTATTTCCCGATGTGACCTTCTGGACCACCCTTTTGACAAAATCACAGGAGTTTTTTTTGAAGGTGTGTTTACCAGAACTTGTAGCATGTCACTACCAGAGCGGCCGCCTCTACAACCTGTGATAATCCTTTATCAGAGCAACACTCATCTGGTCCAAAACAGAAAAAACAGAAAATAGCAAAAAAACGTTTGTGGTGCTTTTGCAAAGGTCCTGAGGAGAAGGATGACATGGTGGCCTGTGACAATGAGAACTGCAAAATCCAGTGGTTCCACTTGACATGCGTGGGGCTCACTCAGGCACCGTCGGAGACTGAGCCGTGGTTATGTGCCACATGCACAAAAATGTCTTGCTGAATCAGTTGTCACTGACAGCTAATTTCCTAGCTAGGTGCAGCATATGGAGGGAGGGATATGTTGAAGAATGAGGAAGTGGCAGCTAAGCACTGCTTTCTGACTTTATGCAGGTTTTTTATGCAATGATTACAATTTATTCTTTCTGTATGTGTTGTGTGTGTTATGTTTAATTTTGTGGACCACAAGTCTGTTGAATAAAGTTGATGATGATGAATAAGCAAAAGGTACTATTGCTAATTTGTTTTTTATTCTGACTCAGTGGTTCGGGAATCAGAATTTATTCTCAAAATTTTTGTTTGATATTTCATTGGTCCTAGTTCTCATTAGTTGCAAAGCATGCTTACATTTTCTAAAACTCACTTTGTTGTGCAAATATCAGATAAAATTGCACCTTAACATGTAATTTTAGCACATTGTTAATGTGAAATATATCTGCAAAAATCTAAAAAAGCTAAGTCTGGTCCTCTGGACATTCAACTTTTGAATGTCCAGAGGACCAGACTTAGCTTTTTTAGATTTTTCTACCTGGATTATTGAGCATGCATCAGGGTATATCTGCAAGAAGTTTTCATTTTCTGTGTTTATTGTATTTGAACTGTATTTATTCTTGTTAACACTACAAATGTCACATATTTTACCCATGTGGTGACGGATAATCGTAAACTCGGTTGATCTGTTGTGTTACTGTAACTTAGACATGTTCAACATTATTTAACAAGAGACTACAAACTGAATTAATCTGCAATAATTTATTTACAGCATGCAGCATCGAAGCAACACTTGGGCAAAAGTAGATACATTTTCACGTTCAGTTCATCAGTCAATGTTCACACAGATAATAATTCATATTTTCAAAACAACACTGGGGCCTTGCAAACAATAATGTCTCTCTGGCCAGTGCACCAAAGGGCTGAGGTGTGTAAACATTACACCTATAGTCTTTCTAAATGTGGTGGACACAAGCTTTCGGTTGATGCAGAGCAGGTGTGCAATGTGCTGGATTAGCAGATTAAGCCTCAAGCGCATTAAAGTTAGAAGGAGCATCTGAAAATGTGAAAGATTTCTTCCAGGCTGTGGAAGACAGGGAAGCAGCTGAGCCAGCACACCCATAACAACAGCCAAACATGGAAGCCCAGTGTAATACTTGACAATTGCATCATCTTTTAACACTAGCTCTACCAGTTTTTGTCAAAATGACAATTCTACCTATGCAACCCATGGGATTGTCAAACTGACAAATTGAATTAGCATTTTTAAAGCCATTGGTATGTATATGAGGCCATTCCAATCTGTTGGCGGGGAGGAGGCCTTGGGGCATATTTATATAGTCAGGTAAATCCAGTGGTGGAGAAAATACTCAAACACTGTACTTAAGTAAAAGTGCAAATAAACAGACAAAAATATACTCTAGTAAAAGTAGAAGTACCATATTAATATTTTTACTTAAGTAAAAGTAAATAAGTACTTGCTTTTAAAAATACTTAAAGTATTAAAGTAAAAGTAATTGCTGAATGTATTACCTAATGCAATGGCCTACAATACCATAAAGTGTGTGATATATATATATATATATATATATATATATATATATATATATATATATATATATATATATATATATATATATATATATATATATATATATATATATATATATATATATATATATATATATATATATGTATATATATAGATATATATACATGTATATATATATATATATATATATATATATGTATATATATATATATATATATATATATATATATATATATATGTATATATGTATATATATATTTATAAGTATATATATATATATTATATATATACAGGTAGTCCCCGACTTACGAGCGAGTTCCGTTACAACGAGGCGCTCGTAACATGGAAATCTCGTAATTTGGAACGGCCGCCACGTGTCTCGTAAGTCCGGAATTTCGCTCGTAAGTTGGAACGGTTTTGCTAGCGCGACTACAAACACTCGTTTTTCATCGAAAAACCGCTTATGAGTGCATAAAAATGATCGGAAACGTGTGTCCACATGTTTAGCTAACGGACTGTGGTGAAAAAACACAGAAAAACTCAGTATTTTTTGCGTTTTTTCCAAAAATTTGCCAGCTCGTAAGTCCGGATGCTCGTAGGTCAGAGCGCTCGTAAGTCGGGGACTACCTGTATATATATATATATATATATATATATATATATATATATATATATATATATATATATATATATATAATATATATATATATATATATATATATATATATATATATATATATATATATATATATATATATATATATATATATATATATATATATATATATATATATATATATATATATATATATATATATATATATATATATATATATATATATATATATATATATATATATATATATAAATAGCTTGGTCCGCATTGCCGGCAGTAAGTCAGGCTCGTTTCCGGTAAAAGTTGGACTCCGCCAAGGTTGCCCTTTGTCACCGATTCTGTTCATAACTTTTATGGACAGAATTTCTAGGCGCAGCCAAGGTGTTGAGAGGATTTGTTTTGGTGACCTTAGAATCGCTTCTCTGTTTTTTGCAGATGATGTGGTCCTACTGGCTTCATCAGTTCGTGATTTACAATTTTCACTGGAGCGGTTTGCAGCCGAGTGTGATACGGCCGGGATGAGGATCAGTTCCTCCAAATCCGAGGCCATGGTCTTGAGCCGGAAAAGGGTAGCATGCCCTCTCCGGGTCGGGGAGGAGGTCCTGCCCCAAGTGGAGGAGTTTACGTATCTCGGGATCTTGTTCACGAATGAGGGAAAACTGGAGCGTGAGATCGATAGGCGGATAGGTGCAGTGTCCGTAGTGAAGCGGGCGCTGTACCGGTCTGTCGTGGTGAAGAGAGAGCTGAGTCAAAAGGCAAAGCTCTCAATTTACCGATCGATCTACGTTCCCACCCTCATCTATGGTCATGAGCTTTGGGTTATGACCGAAAGAACAAGATCTCGGATACAAGCGGCTGAAATGAGTTTTCTCCGCAGGGTGTCTGGACTCTCCCTTAGAGATAGGGTGAGAAGCTCAGTCATCCGGGAGGGACTTGGAGTAGAGCCGCTGCTTCTCCACATCGAGAGGAGCCAGTTGAGGTGGCTCGGGCATCTGGTTAGGATGCCTCCTGGACGCCTCCCTGGGGAGGTGTTCCGGGCATGTCCCACCGGGAGGAGACCCAGAGGAAGAGCCAGGACGCGCTGGAGGGACTATGTTTCTCGGCTGGCCTGGGAACGCCTTGGGATTCCCCTGGAGGAGCTGCACCAAGTGGCTGGGGAGAGGGAAGTCTGGGCCTCCCTACTTAGGCTGCTACCCCCGCGACCCGACCCCGGATAAGCGGAAGAAGATGGATGGATGGATGGATGGATGTTTTTGCTACTTTTCTATTGTTTATTGTTTAATGTATGTGTTTCATTGGCCTCGAGGCTCAATAAGATTTACCTGACTAAATAAAGGTTGAATGAAAAAAAATAAAAAAATAAAATTCAGTGTAACATTATTTTTGATCAAAGCTTGTAAGAACCCCCCCCCCACCTACAGAGCAGTCTCTGGTGAAAACAACTCTCTCTCTCTGTAGAAGCAAGTTGGAAATGCTGTTGGAATGTGTGGTTAATTTGTGGGGGATGTATGTAAATGAATGTTCTTTGTGTGAGGGGGATCTTTTGTTTTGACCTACTGGAGAAGATTATGCTGGGAGAAGATTCTCAGGAGGGGATGTTTACCCAAAAACAAAGATATCCACCCCCAGGCTCATGACACCTAATGGAAGAATTGTCATTTTGACAAACTCATGGCAGTTCTAGTGTTTTTTTTTTCCCCTGGGTTTGCCAGTGTTAAGAATTGCTCATTCATTTTCTTTTGGGACAGCTCTTCCTTCAGGATCCTGTTTTCCTCCAGCAAGCGATTAATTTCAGCACCTCTGAGGACACACAGTCCACATTCCTGCAGTGTTTCAGCACTGTCCTTTAGTGCAGCTTCATCACCCTTTGACCCCGCGCCGGTTTCATCCACCTCGGACCTCTGTACACCTTGAACCACGTCGGACCCCTGGGCTGTTTCATCCTCAGAAAAACTCTGAGCAGCTACACCTGGAGGAGCAGTTTCATCCATCTCTGATGTCTGGCTACGCAGATCTGGTGGTGTGGCAGGTGCAGTGTTGTCCTCTGTGGTTGATTTGTGTCTCTTGGTCCGACGGGCAAATCGGGCAGTGTTCATTGTTTTGACTTCGGTGTGCCCGAGATGTAAAGAGGGTACCCAGTCAGGATCACAATGTAGGAATTCATACGCTGGCTTGCCTAAGAAGAGATAAAAGAACTTGATTAGATGATCTAGCTAGCCAGCCAGCTAGCTGTTTGTAAACGATCCTGTGTTACATATGAGCAGTTAATAAGTGTAATATTATTTATTTAAACCTTACCTGTGTGGAAATGCTTCGAACACACAAACATGTGTCTGGAAATACTCCTGAAAGTGATGTTTGTTCGTTTAACAGGTCATGTCACCATGTCTCTGTTAGCTTAGCAACCTGTGTTCCTCTGTGTTGTTTTCATGCCGGAAAGATGAAAAAACGGACTCCATTTGCAATACGGCTCCCCCTGCGATCGTGAGAACGATTGTGACAGTTTACAACACAACAAGTAGTTACCAATTCAGCGTATTTCACCTAGGATAACACACTACAACTAACGCAAACCCCGGTCACGTCAGACTCCGTGTCCTAAAGTACCGGGATGCTTTGCGCGATCCCGGTCCGCTGACGTCACGATTCCAAGCTCTATTGTTTTCTGAACACTCCCAGCCAAAAGAGGTTTTGATTGTTGATAAGTTGAAGACTTAAATGGATTTAACTATGCCAACATGCTGTTCATTTTGTTAAAGATCTCAATCTTTGAGAGTCATTGTAGATTAATACTACTTAAGGTACTATAATCTACACTGATCTCCCAATCATTTAGGTAGGACCGATTCGATCGTTTCTATTCTAGATCTATTCATTTTGATGAGTCTCGCCATAGACTTCAAAATTTATAGGGAATACCAAATCTTGCGTCGTTCGTCTAAAAGACAACAGACATTTAGACCAAACTAGTTTTCATTTTTTTATTTTAGTTTAACCTAAACTAAATAATGAATGGAGGAATAGTTTGAAAGAAGAGGCCTTCGTTACAGAAGCCCTCCACATTTCTATAGGTATAGATCCCTATATCTGATTTTTACAGCATTGATCCACCCCTTAATTGGTAATTGTAGCTGATCTAATCCATGATAGCTTACATACCAGGTGCATATAGGTAAGGCCTAATGTAAAATCCCAATCATAAGCCCACCTAAAACCACATAATTGCATGACACATTGAACCAGGGTGGCACCGACTGGAAGCCATCCAGCCTGCAACCTTCGATGTGGGGACCTGCTGATCCAACGTTGGTCTTCAACCTTCATCCAAGGCCCGCCTCCTCTGCTTCAATCGAGGGATCCCCTCTACATGCTGATTAAAAACCATTCTTGCTGATGAAATCAATAACCCCCATCGTTGTGGATTTACCGTTGTGGATTATAAGACTTTGTTTTCCAAGGGATCACAGACTCAGTTTTCCATGGGTTAACAGACTATGTTTTCCAAAGGATTGAAAGCTTACCGCAATGGGATTACCTACGAACAGTATGGAATTTCCAAAAACATTATGGGAGTATAATTTTGAACTTTTTTTGACTTTTTTTCCACTTGCTGGATTACATAGAGGTCAGAGACATTCGGTGGTATCCTTTCGTGTTGGAACTCATCTCCAAGGACAGGCGATGACTTCCAAAAAGGGGGACTGTAGGGATATAGCACCCTCATGTCCGTATGGGATGTGGGCCTCTCCACATCTCTCTGAAACTCTCAGTGTTACACCTTCTTGAAGCCCTCAAGGAGACGAGTGGACACTTTTATTTTTTACAATTATTATGAATTAATGGACACTAATTAATCAGATTTCTCTTTAATGTGTGTTAATTCAGAATTGATCTACAATATATTTTGTCATTTTAATGATGATCTGTTACTTGCATGAGTTTGACCTTTCTGGTTTTATTTCTGCAGAGCAAGCAGGCTCTGTCTCTAAGGCAGGAGTCAGGGTAAGAGCTGTTCTCTTCCTTCTCTTGTTTTGCCTTCAAGCTAGACTCAACAGGCCAGTCCACCTGATCGTTTGTGTAAACAGTTTTCCTGTGTCCTTCAGAGACAGTTCTGCATATGAGATGAAAATCCATCTCTTATTATGTTAAAACCAGCCAATGGTTATTAAGGAGGTGGGGAGACCCCGCCTCCCATATAAAGGTCATTTCCTGCATTTTCTTTAGTGCTTTGGAGAGAACTAACTCGCAACTTGCTTCTCTCCTCTGGGAAAGCTGGAGACGTTCCGGTCATTGGTCAACTAGACCCACGTTTCAGCTGGAGTCACAGTAAAGCTTACTGTAACTCACTCACTCATCTTCTGGAAGAATTTGTTTTCTGAAGTTTTATTTTGAAAAATCAGTCTGTGCGCTTGACCGTTGTTTCCTGCCGAGGGAGGCGAGTTTCCTCGTATCGTGAATCAGCCACACACGCTGAAGTTCCAACTGGACGGCCGGTGGACAAACTCATCCACGTGTGTGTCCACAAACTTCTCCACTCTTATCTCCAAGAGACGAACCGTCAACAGGTAACGAGTCGTGGTGTGTTTGAGCGTGCGGGAGCCCAGCAGTCTGCTCGTGTGGGGAAAAAGGTGTCACCCAGTCTGGTTCAAAATAACCAACTTCAGTTAACTTAGCTTTCACTTATTCCTTCCTCCTATTTCTTATTTTTCATAAGCTATTAATCTGTCAAGTAAATGTACCAACAGAAAAGTTCCTAACTGTCTGTTTGATTTTAATGTGAATTCTTGTCAACGTAGTTATTAAATCAGAGCTAATATCGATACAAATGTTTAATGTAATTTTTGTGATAGTTTCAATAAAAGGTCTATTTTCTGGTAGACCGACATAAATTGAAGTCTCTTGTGAAATTACATTTTTGTCTAATTACAGTAAAAGCAATTTAATACCGGGAAAAGGAAGAACTCGCGACTTGGTGGCAAGTTTGTGCAGATAAACTCTGCTCAGACCTGCGCATCTACAATAATGGTGGCCCAGTAAGTGTTTCAAATACCTTACCCCACATTATCCGTTACACTATCATCCCATGAACTGACACATTTTAATATTGCAGCAAGAATTTCTTGTTCAAGTTCAGAAGAAGTTGGTTTTCAAAGATTTTTGAGTCCAGTCTGGCTCTTTTGAGAGAAAATGTGTCCTGCTGTACTGAATAGTCTTTCAATAGTCTTTCAATAGTCTTTCAATAAGTTTATGGATGGCACGTATTTTCAGGCTGACTCTTCGCAGTGGAATCCATTTTGGGTGTGTTAACAGTGCTGTGGGGGCTCCCAGCTCAATGACGTACACTGTATTCTAGAATATTCTAGAATATACGTCATTGGTCCAGCTTTTCTTGAAGGTGGGTCTAATTTTACCTGCCCACTTTGCAGTGATTCAATGGAACAATTCCCCTCTCATCATTGGTTACTTTCAAACTAACGAACAAATAAAAAAATGCAATGTGGATGTAACGTGTAATGCAACACATTACAGAAATGTAGTGTAGTAGAAAGTACATATACTTAATGTAAAATGTAGTGGAGTAAAATTCGAAAGTACCCATGTTTAACTCCATCCATCCATACATCCATTGTCTTTTACCCGCTTCTTCCATTTTGGGTCATGGGGGTTGCTGGTGCCCATGCCCAGCAGTCACTGTGCAAGGGGCAGGGTACACCCTGGAAAGGTTGCAAGTTCATCACAGTGCCCATGTTTAGCTCTACTTAAGTAAATTACAGATACATTAAAAATGTACTTATGTACAGTAACAAAGTACTTGTAGTTAGTCACATCCCACCACTGCCCTGGACAGGTCTCCAGTCCATCCATCCATTATCTTTTATCCACTTCTTCCATTTTGGGTCACGGGGGTCACCGGTGCCCATGTCCAGCAATCACTGTGCGAGGGGCGGGGTGCACCCTGATGGGTTGCAAGTCCATCACAGGGCCACATAGAGACAAACGAGACAAACAACCATTCACTCTCTCACTCACACCTAGGGACAATTTAGAGTTACCAATCAGTCTAGCATACATGTTTTTGATCTGTGGGAGGAAACTGGAGTGTCTGTAGAAAACTCACGCATGCACGGAGAGAACATGCAAACTCCACCCAGAAAAGATCCCGGGCTGGGACATGAACCGGCAATCTTCTTGCTGGGAGGTAACAGCTCTACCAACTGAGCCACAGTTGATGACAACCCATTTCATAAAATCAACAAACCTTCAATACAAAAACAACTGGACTTTATTTGTAACAGAAGATGTTTCGCTCTTCATCCAAGGAGCTTTTTCAATTCAAAGGAGCCTCATCTGTGAATTAGACTAACAAATATCCTAAGAAACACCTACTGTTAAGGTGTGAGGTGTGCTCTGTCAATCTACATAGGTATGTGTGTATCTTATCTCAGCCTTTAAAACCTGAACCCCACACTCACTGTCCTTTGAATTGAGAAAGCTCCTCAGATGAAGAGCAAAACGTCTTCTGTTACAAATAATGTCCAGTTGTTTCTGTATTGAAAATTTGTTGATTTTATCATGTCCTGGATGACTGAGAATCTTCACCAGCATAACCCATTTCATGTTTCTTCTGAGTGATTCAATCTTTGCTTGCCTATATGTTTGCAGACTTCTCAATACACTTATCACACTCATCCAAAATTATTTATCAAGTTACAATATGTGCACGTAAGTTTTTTTTTTTTCCTTTTCTTGACACATTTGTCAAAATTAGTTCAGAAAAGCTTGTTTGAATGTATTACGTTGTGTGCTTGTGTGTGTAACATGGTTGTAGGAGTATTTTGAAACCTCAGAGTAAGCAAACTGACAGCGGTCAGACCAAACTCAATCAGTTAAATGAAAAAAAAAAAAAATCTAATTTACAAAGGTGTAGTGATTTACAGGAAATCAGGGATTTGTGTTGAGAGATAGTAATGACAAATATCTGAATCCACAAGAGTTGTGATCAAGGTATCTCTTTGGGAAGACGATGTCTGACTTTGTTCCTTTAGGATTTGTGTCAGAAGAGGATCAGAAGATTACCTGGGTGAACATGTGAACCACAGTGGAGACAAGTAACTCAGGTGAAAAGAGAGAGGCAGGGCGGATTGAAGAGCTGTTTTCCTCTTTGGGCTGGAGATCATTAGTGGAATGTCCAGAAGACAATGAGGTATTACCAGAAGTTGGACCTTAGCAGGAGTATCCAGACCTCACTTACAACAGGGATAACCAGGAAGCCAGGAAAACTACAGGCACAGGAGAAAGATCACAGGGGAGCTGAGGTGAGTGTACTCAGGCTGTGAATGGCAGGACATGTTCCAGTGGCGAAAAGCTGACACCCAGGGCCTTGGATACCAGATCTCATCAGCCAGAATCAGGAACAGCTGGAGGTGGTTAGAGCCACCCTACCACTCAGGAGGCTGAAAAGAGTGGTTAGTGCACATACAAATACAAATGGTGATTCCTACAGTGTCTATAAGAGTAAAAAAAGAATCAACACGACAGGTTTGACTTCGGCCTTAAAGAGAGCAAGACTTTAGCAACTAACCTTTGGTTTCAAAACAATGCTCTGGTGATGCCAACTACCAGTCCTTGTTGAATGTCTTGTCCATGTATACATGTAACCATACAGATCCATGCATAAACAAGGCACACAACTAGACTGTTTATGACTGTGCTAATTGGAAATTGCTTCTCACAGTAAAATAAAACATTTTATGATTTTCTGTGGCCTATGTCAGTTTAATCGTATTCTGGGAAAACCAGAAATGAGAAAGACACATGGGATTTGCTGTGTGCTGGGAAGACATTAACACTACCACCAACACTGGCTCAGTTTTAGCTCCAGCTCCAGATATATTATTTTCTTAAAAAAAATGGTCATTGCCTCTACAGCTTACTCAGTAACAAAGATTCTGTCTTTCTGTTTCCTCTCCATTTACCCCATATCCCTCTTCTTTCAGCTCAGGAGTGTATATCATGGTTCTCTCGCTCTTTCACTCTCCCTCCCTCTCTCTCTCTTTCTCTCTCTCGCTCTGTTTCTCTTTATTTCTCAGTGGAAGAAAACCCCACTCCACTCCACACCCCAACACCTCATCGTCATCCATCTGGAAGGCGGGATAACTGCATGGAACATTAAGCCCATTACCCAATCCCAACATGTTACCAGTCTCGGCCCACCAACTTCTCCCTGCTAACACGCTGTGCTCCAATTTACTGAGAAGGACATTGTGCTTAACACACTGTAAGTCTCGAGGGATCTATAGAGCTGTATCACTCTGTCATTATTAGGTTGTGGTGGATTATACAGTATATGGAATCTGCTCAGATGCATGGATCTTGACCTTTAATAATCCTTAAATGCCCACACCTCTCTAAAACATTTTGTTTCTCTATTGGATGGATGGACAACAATGTTCAGTCAGGTCATCTGGAAGGTTGCCTTTTTTTTAGATGCTTCATCCTTCATTCAAAGGACCTTTTCAGTCTGTGGAGGCAGAAACAAACTAGAGTCCCACAAGCAGCACACTTCCATTGGATTGTGGGACTCTGCTTTGTTTGTGGCTCCTCAGACTGAAGAAGTCCTTTGGATGAAGGACAGAATGTTTCTCCCATAAAAAAACATGTCCAGATGACATGATTTAAACTTTTTTGTTTATATCTACCTGGATGATTGCACTTACAAACCTTTTTTGTGTCTACTTATGTATCTAGTGATCTGAAGTTTTTTGTTGGTTTTGCTGCCATGACATAACATGACATGTTTCACTTTATTAAAGCTTTTGAGTTTAATCGTCAAGCTCCTCGTGTCAGTCTGCATTTGGGTCTAATCATTCTACAAACCCTTCAAGATCTTTTGAAGTCAGGGTATGAGCAATAAAAACCATACCTGCTGTAGATAGCTCTTTGAATAACCGTAGTTAAAAAAAAAAGTTTAATTAACTTTTAGCTAACAGACAGGGTTGATGCAGGACAGTTATTGCAAAGGTTTTCAGTAAAACGATCTGACAATGTGTAGCACTAATTGGTTGTGTCAGGAACATTGCTCTGCCCATATCGCTCCCAATTTGAGCTCAATACATGTAATCAAGGTTCAAGGTAACTTTATTGTCATTCACATCACATGTGGTACATGAGGTGGAACAGAATTGTGTACATAGGGTCCCAGTTACACCCAAAGGGTCCCAGTTACACCCAAATAATAGTAAAAATATAAACTATAACAAAAGAAACAGTATACACTGATCTAAGATATGTACGCTAAACAACAATAATATAATATAATGCGTGTATTAAACAGCAGCCTGAACAGGAGTCTGTAGTGAGCAGATGGGTATGAATACAGCAGCTTAAGGTAAGAAATCAGCAGCATGGATAATCAGCAGCACAGATAAAGTGACTTATCTCCAATTAAAGTGGTATTACAGTGGTTTTTCTGGTTAGGGATTTATGAGTCTAACAGCCTCAGGGTAGAAGCTGTTCCTCAGTCTAGTGGTTATACACTTAATGCTCCTTAACCTTCTGCCTGCGGAGAGCAGGGCAAAACATGTGTGTGCTGGGTGAGTGGGGTCCTTCATGATGCAGGTGGCCCTCTTCCTGTATCTAGAGGTGTAAATGTCTGTGATGGTGGGGAGACTGACTCAGGCTTCTGTGCAGCCTTCACCACTCTCTGCAGAGTTTTTCTTTCTGCAGCTGTGCAGCCTCCATGCCACACATTGATGCTGGAGCACAGGATGCTCTCCACTGCACATCTGTAGAAGGAGGTGAGGACTGAGCTTCCCAGACCAGCTCGTCTCAACCACCTGAGAAAGTAGAGTCTCTGATGTGCTTGATCAGGCTGGTGGTGGTGGTGCCCAAGCTGAGGTTGTCATTCATGTGTACACCCAAGTACTTGTAACTGGGGACCACTTTCACTGCAGAACCTCCCATATTCTTGGGGGACGTGGGGTAGTAAGTGTGCTTGCTCCTTCTTAAGTCCACATCCATCTCCTTCATCTTATTCACATTGATGTGGAGATTGTGAGGTTGTTCTTCCGGAACCAGCTCTCCAGGTGTTCCACCTCTTGCCTGTAGCCGGACTCGTTGTTTGTGATGCATCCAACCACTGCTGCACTGACGCCCTTATGGGGTATTTTAATGTCAGTTAGCAGTGATCATTATTTTGAACTAGGTTTACTCCAAAAGTAAGTCACTTGTCGGCTGCAGGCATAGAATTTATATTTTTCATTTAAAGTCAAAGTCAAATTCAAAGTCAACTTTATTGTCAGAACTGCAATATGTACAGGACATACACAGGACCGAAATTGCGTTTCTCTCAGTTCCTCGGTGCAACAGTAACCGTCTAAACACTAAACACTAAAACATTTAATAAACATAAGCATAAAATAGTAAGAGTGTAACACTGTCCCGAGTTTTTTCATAGTAGTATGAAAGTATGAAAATTTACACCAACACTGAAACACCAAACACCCCTGAAACACCAAACACCCAATGAACATAAGCATAAAATGAAACAATAAAAGTGTAATACTGTCCTGAGTTTTTTCATAGTAGTATAAAAAGTAGGGATGGGGCAGATCCGATCCAGTATCGGTATCGGTATCGATACCAGCATTATTTAAGTATCGGGTATCGGATCAAACCTGCCGATACTTTTCCGATCCAGCTTCAAAGAGCACTTGTGTTCAATCACAATCTGTGACTGCCCTTTTTAACATTGTGTGAGATAAACCCAATGAAGACACTCTTAAGCCTTACAATAGGGGGTTCCCTATTGTAAGGCTTAAGAGTGTCTTCATTGGGTTTATCTCACACAATGTTAAAATGAATAGTTTGGGTGCAAAAGTTTCATTATACAGAGTCAAATACCTGAACAGTATCGGATCGGGAAAGTATCGGTATCGGTCGATACTGAGTTAATAAGTATCGGTATCGGATCGGAAGTGAGAAATGTGGATCGGTGCATCCCTAATAAAAAGTATATCTATAAAATAGACTGAAGGTTCTAGCATTGACATTTGCAAAGAGTGGCACAGCAGCATATGAGTTAATGTACACAGTATATGTATGAGGTAGTTGATGTTGGTATAGAGGCAAAGTGGCATATGCAGTAAGGCACATAAGGCACATTTGGCATCCTTAGATAAGGCTAGTCAGAGAATGCTGTATATGTATCAGCAGTAGTGTAGATATAAAAGTAGTGTAAATGTAAACAGTAGTAATAAATGTAAAACAGTAGTAATAAATGTAAACCGTATTACTAAATGTAAACAGTGAATGTAAACGTATTTACCCTTTATTCACACAGGTAGTCTCATTGAATCACAAGAACTCATTTTCAAGAAATACCTGTTTTTTGGGGAGCAGATGGTGGGTGTTAAGGTCCTTGCTCAGGGGACCCAGAGTGGGGGAAATTAGGGTGGAGGCAGGTGAGGGTGCTTCACCTTTTCCACCCATATTTTGTTGTTGACAGTACCGGGAGTTGAACCTGTGATTTTCAGATCACAGGCCCATCTTCTCTAACCTCTGCTCCACCACTCCTCTACATGATCACTGTTTGTTCTTTTGCCCCAGAATAAGCAAACCAACAATGAATAAAATTCACAAGTAAAAAGATAATTGCTTTTATCTTCAGGTAAGAAGATGGACAGGACACTGGAGAAATCTGCAAGGGAGATAATGATGAGTATTGGGTCCACAGGACTGGTAGAGTGATTGTCTGCTGTAGATTAATAGACATTGTTCTAGAAGTACAAGGGAAACCAATGTGTAGTGATACACCTCGTCTTTGATATTTTAGGGTTCACACCTCTCTGAAACTCTCAGTGTTACACTTGCTTGGAGCTCAAGGAGACAAGTGGACACTATATTTTGTTACAATTATTTTGAATTAATGGACACTAATTAATCAGATTGAACTTTCTCTTTAATGTGTGTTAATTCAGAATTGATCAACAGTATATTTTTGTCATTTAATGATGATTTTACTAAGCTGGTATATTTTAAATATGCCAAAGTTAAGAGAACATCTCAGAATGATCTTGCTTTAAACTGTCTGCTCTCTGCAGAATAAGTGTCTAAAGTTGAATGAACAATCCGTCTATTTGTTTGAACTGTTTTTGGAACGAAAGAAAAGTTCTAGACATAACTTAATCTTCGGTCTCCCGTCCGTTCTAAAAACAATTCATCTGTGCTCAAACAGAGAGTGCTCTGTTTTCACACCTGCAGGTTTTGTTTTGTCTCCGTGCTGGGACTCAGTTCTCGGGGAGAAGCAGAGCCGATTGAGTTCTCGAGGAGAAGGGAAGACGCACGGACGTTTTCCTCCAAGCTGATAGTACGTCCCGGCCATGCACCAAGGGCCCACGTCTTCAGCAAAGGTTCAAACAGCACGTCAGCTGTGAACCCCTTCGAGTGTCACAGCTCCAAGCGGTGACACTCTTTCTGGAAGTTATCTTGAAACAAAACCAGAGCTGGGCATTACTCTGGGAGGCCGACGCAGACGGTCTCGAGACCGTGGCAAGATGAACGTGGGTCGCCTGTAAAACGCAGCAGCATGCGCGTCTGGCTTGACTAATTTACCGGAGTCGAGACAGGATCATCTTCACGAAGGTAAAAGTCGTTTCATCACGGTACGGACGTCCAGCCGAAACCGAGCAGAGGGTGCTATCTCTGGTTAAACATCTCAAGATAAGATTCAACCATTTCCTTTCAATCTTTTATCTTTCCTCCTTAAACTCCTCCTTATGTTTATTTTCATCATGGTAAACTTTAAGTAATGTGCCAACAGAAAGGTCCAACTGTCTGTTTGTTTTTAATTTGAATTCTTGTCATAGTAGTTAGAATCAGAGCTAATATCGATACCAATGTTTAATGTAATTTTGTGATAGTTTCAATAAAAGGTCTATTTTCTGGTAGACCAATATAAATTGAAGTCTCCTGTGAAGTTACATTTCTGGCTAATCACATCGTTAGATTTGTTGATTTAATCTGAAAAAGTTGAGACCCCGTTTAACTGATGGTAAGTTTGAAACAGTCTAAAACCTGCTCAAATCTATCATCTAATCTATAGGTAAGTCAGTAAACTGACCTCGTTCATGTTTAATTACACAAACGGGATTTAGATTCCTTTACATATTGGTGGCCGCGTACGGTCTGCTGAAAGATTAAATTGATAAGTTGTTTTTGTAGCTTATTTTTGTTACGGTGTTGTTGGCATTAGTTTGCATCCTGTTGTGGACTTATAGAGTGGTTTTGGCTGGTGAGTGACTCAGAGATTGCTAATAGTGGCATTGTCTGGTGCGTTTTCCCGTTAGAATTATTCTTTTCTTTCACTTTTGAACGTGTGTTTTGGAGCTGCGGATGAATGAATGTTTGTTTTTGTGAGACGTTTCATTACGTGTCGCGAGGTTGCATGCATTTTTTCGTTTTGTGACCGCCGTGTCACCTCTGCTTCATTTTATTACATCTGCGATTTTCTGTTGAAGCTGTGTCACACATTTGCTGCTCCATTTTACCTAATCTGTTACAACGTGTTTGCCGAGGTTCGGGAAAAACCCACTCCGCTTTTGGACCGGATGTGTTCCGGTTCCGTTTGACGTAAAGTCCGTTGTTGTACACAGTTAGCGTGCTGCCTTCTTTGGAAGGCGTGGGGTTAGCCTGGTTGTGTTTTAGCTCATTGACGGTATTTTCTGCGGTGTAAAAATACGTTTATTTTGTGAAAGAGTGTCTAGAACCTTGGGTCGAGCTAATGCTAAAAGCGGTACCGGGACAAGATGGCTGCTTAAAACGCTGTGATTGGTCCATTGTGTGTTGTGTTCAAGAACGTTGGTTTCTGTAGACTGCTGGTTGTCAGATTCATTTGTGTACACATTTCTGACGGTTTATTTGTGTTGTTTGAGTTCTATGCACGTAATATCGTCGAAGACTGGCTTTACCGCGGTGTTTTGCGATATTTATGACTGTTTTAGAACGTTGAAAAGTCCGTTCCACGCTTTTGTTCGACCGACCCCAGGTCCGTGAACACACCGCTCGAACGGCGCGTCACACGTGGGCGGCGTTAGGTTAAGAAGACACAGTTTCCCATGAACACTTGGGTTTTAGAACTACAGTTCTGTCTTCGCTGTGATTGGTCGATTACGCTGTAAGTGTTGACGCTTGCGCAGTGGGTGAAGCCCCGCTCCTCGTCAACTTTCACTTGCTGCTTGTCCCAGACAAGTTTCAGGCTTGTTTGTCCATTACTGTCATTGAAAAGACTGTTTAAACGCGGTGTTTTTGTGATTTTAATGGGTGGATTGAGCCTGTTGCTCTGTTGACTGCCGATCGCCATGTGACCAGGTCACGTGACGCTGGGAGCTGCAGCTCTTTATGGGTCCGACTTTATTTTCTTTTAAACGCAGTTTAAAATGTTTCACAGTCCAACCGATTTTACTCACGTAATTTCATTTTTGTGAGAAAGGGGATACTGAAGCTGTATCATGTAACGCTTTGGGTCTGTCTGCTTGATGTTTTTCATCCGTGTTAGATGTCTGTGGGCTAAAAGCTGCAGCTTCGCTCACGGGTGATAACAGCGCCTCTATAGCGGTCAGATAGAGAAATTACAGTCGCTGTGATAAACTCACTTCCAGCGCTGTGCCCCCTGCTGGTTGCATTAGAAGACGCAGTCTTCCTGTAATTTGTACATGTTGAATGTTCCTGTTTTAAACGGGAAACATTTTGAGAATATTGTACACACAGCACCCTTTCATTTGATTTTCACGTATAATCAAATGTTGATGGCAGAACAGTTACACAGATTTAATACAGACATGTCTGTTTGTTGATAGAACTTGACACTTTTATCATCAATTCTGTACAAAACTAGCTCTCTGTCACTGATTTTTTATTTAATTTCACATCCTGGCATCACATGGTGAGAATACACACTGTGAAATGAGACCCACGTTATTTGATTTTTCACAGAACATCAGTACAAAGATGGACGTTCAAACAGGTGAACCACCTGAGGGGGCCTCTTGTTCTGTGTATCCTAGATGGATGGATGGGGGCCTTGGGATTCCTGCCCGTGCTTCCCGCAAAGTGGGGGAATCTGCTTCATCGTATGCTAATTACTTGGCTGCATGGAACGTCCGTCAGGATAAGTGGGAAAATCCCCTGTCATTCTACGACAGGCTAATCTCGGTCTACTCCGGGGGCAAAACTGTCCCTGGATTAGAGGAAAATATGGAGTTTAAACGTCTTTTCATTATGAATCTTATGCCTTTTCAAATGAAATGTGTTCATTTCAAGGTTGATTGCAAAAAAGATTCCATGGAAGTGATAAGACAATATGCTGCGACAGTTTTTGAGGCCGAAATACAACCTAGGATACCATCAGAGGTTTGTACAGGTCAAAAGGTCACATCCCACTCGCAGACATTAGAAGAGGTTCCCTCTCCTTCAAAGTGCGAGAGGACACAGGTTTTTCATGATAACAAACAACAGATCAGTTCCAGCTGGAACAATGACTCTGATCGGTTCACGGGGTGTTCTTCTGCCCCCGCCCCTCAGGTTGAAAACCCTGAGATGAGCAGAGAACCACACAAGGTAGGTGTTCGCCCTCTGGATGAACCCAGATGGTTCGGATCGAACCAAAAGAGTCCTCTCATGGATCTCACAGTGGGTGAACTTCGAGAGAAGTTGATGTCTGGGAACCGTGACCCTTTGAAAAATGGTCTGTCCCGACATGTACCCCCGAGAAGCGGCCCTCCTGCCCCTGCCCCTCGAGCTGCACAGCTCGAGACATGCAATGAGTCACACATGCTCCAGATTATGGAAGCGGCGCCTCCGCGCGTGGACGTGACTGAGATTGTGAGTTGTTTGTCGAATGATTTGATTGTTACAGTGGTTGACCAAGCTGACACAACGTGTGACGTTGTCCTTGATGATAACACAAACAACGTTGTTCAACCTGACGAAGCGACGCACAGCACTGCCTTTTGCAACAACTCAGTGCACACAGTTGACAACAACAACGTCAACACTGACATAAACGCTGACGGCAAACAAATTGCTGATGATCAGCGTCCTGAAAGTCCAGATGCTGACAGCAAACAAATTGCTGAAAATCCGCATCCTGAAGGTCATGAGGCAGACAGCCATCATGATGCTGACAGCGATGATGATTACACAGACAGAGTCACACGTACACAGAAACGTGTGAAAAAACCTGATCGGTTTCTGTGTAACTTTATAAGAAGGGGGATAGCTAAAAGAGCTTACCTGCCACTCACATTGGAAGGGGTCCTCGCGCAAGAAGCGCTCCTGGTTAGCGGCTCAGACGTGTCTACCATGTCAGCCGAACTGTTTGAGGAGCTAAGGACCGCCGCTAACGATGTTGACAGGCAAATACCCTTTGTGAAATACACTTATGGTGAGCAACAGGGCCTCGCAAAGACGAGAACGACCCTAATAGCCATGGTTCACATGCAGATTGGCGAGATGTCACTATACCACCCGGTATATGTGTCTGAACTTGACTCACTCCGGGCTCCATTTGTGGTTGGCCAAGATTTTATAAATCGCTTTGAAGCGATTATAAATTATGGCAATCAGACAATGTGGGCCACAGTGAGCAGTCCACTGCCATTCGTGGTACCTCCCCAAGGTCAGGACACTGACTGTCTAACAGCAGGTACCGCTGAGGTAAAAAAGGATTCCCCAACCGAGACCACAAGCCCGGTAAGTGAACCTTCATATACAGGTGAGACAGAGGAGACTCAACAATTGGACCAGACTCTGGCCCATCACGAGGACCTCCTCTGCGAGCTGACACCTTCAGCACTCACTGAGCCCTACCTACCACCGGTGGAAGAAGGTGTGGAGATCCAAGGGTCCCACACCGATGACGCTGTACTGTCCTATGGGACAGGTAATTCGGCAAACAACCAAGCTTTCAGTGAAGTCTTGGTTCAAGGACATCTGAGCCCACAAGGTGACAGTCTACTACACGCTGACAGTCACTTGGACTTCATTGTTACAGATTTTGAGGACCCCTCCTCAAACAAAAGGGGGGCAAACTCACACTTCCTGCCACAGGTAGAGGACGGTGTAGAGATCCGAGGATCACACACCGAGAACGCTGTGCTGTCCTCTGGGACAGGTAATTCAGTTATCAGCCAAGCTTTCAATGAAACCTTGTTTCAAGAGCATTTGAATCTAGAACTACTCAGCAATGACATAGTTCTTACAGACTCAAAGAGCACCTCTTCATTCATGATGTGGGAAGACATACATCACAACGACAGTGACCCGTCGCAATCTGACCAATCAGACACACTTGCGACTGTGCCAACAGTTGTGATACACCTGAATTACGCAGAAAGAGGTAAACGTACAGAGGTACGTTGGCCGAGACCTATAAGGTTCCTGTACAAGGTTCCCCATAAACTGCGCGAACAGCTTAAACTAAACAATGGCATCCTAACTCGTGCCCATGGACGGACGTCCACACCCGTGCGCATGGTCCCTCATGACCACAGGGGGGTGATGTTAGGTCATGCCCATGTCAAGGACAAAGATTTCAATAACCCCACAAACGACAAAGATCTCGCAAACTCACAGACTTCATGGGAAAATAAGGTCGTCCAAGCACAGGATAGTAAATAAACTAAACAGTTTAAACTATACTAGTTGCGAAAAGAAACCGTTCCAACTAGAACTTAGAAACGCTAAGCATAAAACCCACAACAAAAACTAACCTTAACAACCGTTTAAATCTGCAGGATTTAATTGACATCGGTTATAAAGCTAAGAACTGTTTTTCTTGTGTGTGACACGTTGGAATCTGACGACCAGAGTGAGTTTGACGTAGTGAAACGTTGTTTTTAGTTGCTTAATTGCTACTTTTGTGTTATTGAAGTTGTTATTGTTTTCTGAACACTCCCAGCCAAAAGAGGTTTTGATTGTTGATAAGTTGAAGACTTAAATGGATTTAACTATGCCAACATGCTGTTCATTTTGTTAAAGATCTCAATCTTTGAAAAGTCATTGTAGATCAATACTACTTAAGGTACTATAATCTACACTGATCTCCCAATCATTTAGATAGAACCGATTCGATCGTTTCTATTCTAGATCTATTCATTTTGATGAGTCTCGCCATAGACTTCAAAATTTATAGGGAATACCAAATCTTGCGTCGTTCGTCTAAAAGACAACAGACATTTAGACCAAACTAGTTTCATTTTTTTTATTTTAGTTTAACCTAAACTAAATAATGAATGGAGGAATAGTTTGAATGAAGAGGCCTTCGTTACAGAAGCCCTCCACATTTCTATAGGTATAGATCCCTATATCTGATTTTTACAGCATTGATCCACCCCTTAATTGGTAATTGTAGCTGATCTAATCCATGATAGCTTACATACCAGGTGCATATAGGTAAGGCCTAATGTAAAATCCCAATCATAAGCCCACCTAAAACCACATAATTGCATGACACATTGAACCAGGGTGGCACCGACTGGAAGCCATCCAGCCTGCAACCTTCGATGTGGGGACCTGCTGATCCAACGTTGGTCTTCAACCTTCATCCAAGGGCCGCCTCCTCTGCTTCAATCGAGGGATCCCCTCTACATGCTGATTAAAAACCATTCTTGCTGATGAAATCAATAACCCCCATCGTTGTGGATTTACCGTTGTGGATTATAAGACTTTGTTTCCATGGGTTAACAGACTATGTTTCCAAAGGATTGAAAGCTTACCGCAAAGGGATTACCTACGAACAATATGGAATTTCCAAAAACATTATGGGAATATAATTTTGAACTTTTTTTGACTTTTTTTTTCCACTTGCTGGATTACATAGAGGTCAGAGACATTCGGTGGTATCCTTTCGGGTTGGAACTCATCTCCAAGGACAGGCGATGACTTCCAAAAAGGGGGACTGTAGTGATACACCTCGTCTTTGATATTTTAGGGTTCACACCTCTCTGAAACTCTCAGTGTTACACTTGCTTGGAGCTCAAGGAGACAAGTGGACACTATATTTTGTTACAATTATTTTGAATTAATGGACACTAATTAATCAGATTGAACTTTCTCTTTAATGTGTGTTAATTCAGAATTGATCAAACAGTATTTTTGTCATTTCAATGATGATCTGTTACTTGCATGACTTTGACCCTTCTGCTGGTTTATTTCTGCAGAACAAGCAGTCTTTGAATCTAAAGCACAAGGTCAGAGTAAACGTTTAACTTGCAGCTTCTTTTGTGTTGTCTATGAAGTTAGCCATAATATTCTCTGTGCTCACGAGCGGCCATCTGGTCGCTTTGTAAACATTTTTCCTGTTGTCCGTCAAGAGACTTTCGGCCAATAGTCATCGAGGAGGTGGGGAGACCCCACCTCCCCTATAAATGGGCATTTCCTGCATTTTTAGTTAGTTTTTGGAGAGAACTAACGGACAACCTGCTTCTCTCATCTGGAAAAGCTGGAGACGTTCCGGTCATGTGTCAACTCGACCCCCGTTTCAGCTGGAATCATAGTAAAGCCTTACTGTGATCCTTTCACTCATTTCTGGAAGAATTTGTTTTCTGAAGTTTTACTTTGAAAGTTCAGCCAGTGCGATTGGGGCCTGTTCCTGCCGGTGAAAGCGTGCTCCCGCTCGTCTGATCCAGATATACACGCACAAAGTCATCTGGACGTTCACTGGACAACACAGTCCGTTAGTGTCCACAAACTTCTCAGTCCTCACCTCGCAAGACGTCTCGTCACCAGGTAAAGAGGCTTGTTTGTATGCTGCACGTGTCGGAAGTACAGCCGGATCCGTATGGGAAAGCTTGCCACCCTGGTTGTTTTCAAAATAATTAACTTTAGTTAACTTAGCTTCCATTCATCTTCTTCCTCCTATTTCTTATTTTTCATAAGCTTTAATCTGTCAAGTAATGTGCCAACAGTTAAGTTTAAACTGTTTGTTTTTAATTTGAATTCTTGTCATAGTAGTTAGAATCAGAGCTAATATCGATACCAATGTTTAATGTAATTTTGTGATAGTTTCAATAAAAGGTCTATTTTATGGTAGACCAACCTAAATTGAAGTCTAAGTGTGAAATTACATTTCTGGCTAATCACATCGTTAGATTTGTTGATTTAATCTGAAAAAGTTGAGACCCCGTTTAACTGATGGTAAGTTTGAAACAGTCTAAAACCTGCTCAAATCTATCATCTAATCTATAGGTAAGTCAGTAAACTGACCTCGTTTGTGTTTAATTACACAAACGGCCTATAGATTCATTTACAGTGTTGACGAGTTATCAGTAGGTTAAATTTGTTTTGTTGTCGTCTTGGACTTTATATACTGTGCTAAGCGTGCCTGATCTGTACAGTCCATCACTTGCTGAAGTGTGGTCTGATCTAGGCACGTTGTTAGTTTTTGTTTAATGTGCTCTCCTTTGGCCTTCAAGGGCTCAATGGTAAAATTGGTCTGTCTTACCCGTTCATTCAGCAGCTGCGTCTGTGCCTTCTGAAGGATCTTGCTTGCCCGGTGCCCGCTGACCGACGATTTCAGTTCCAGGCTCTTGGGAATAATGCCACTTTTTCTGCATCTAAGGTTGAATCGCAAGTGGTTCCTGTAGTCTGCCCTCTTCCTAACTGTTTTCTCAAACTTTTGTTTTGTTTTTGAATGTCCAGAGGACCAGACTTAGCTTTTTTAGATTTTTCTACCTGGATTATTGAGCATGCATCAGGGTACTTAAAGTCCATGACCCACCATGTTTTCAAATTGCATCGCCATTAATATTTATTAGTTTATTTAAAAATAATACAGGAGCGTTTATTTATATTGTAGAGAAATAATGCAAAATGTGTTATTTCATGATTTATAGCAGATTTTAGCAGAAGCTCCGGGAAGATCTGCCCCTCTCCAAATATGGGCATTCACATCACTAAAGATTCCGCCTTGGAGTTACAGGCGGAGTTTTAATAAGCCTTCATCAACTTCCATGACCGCTGCTCTAAGAGAGGGAAAAAAAAAGAGAAGCGGTTGCTCACTGATGTCTGTCATATTCTGAGCAGCATCCACGTAGACATACTAGTTTAATTCGCTTGATCGCGACAAATTCATTCATTTCCGCATCGCCTTTTTATTCTCTCCCCTGACCAGACAGGTCGGGAGTAGAAAGGCAGTCGCAGCGCGGAACATTGATACATGTATAAATCATTTTTCCAAACGAACTACATGACTAAATATAATTTCTAATGATTTTATCTTTGCTTGTTGTTGGCCGTCAGTGTGAAACAGCAGAGAGACTTAAAGCGGTTTCACGAGGATCTGAGAAGATCTGAGTGACAGTTGGGCATCTTGGAAAACCTCACCGAGTAGGAGAGCTGTGATCTGTCAGGAAACACCTCGAGGATCATCTGAGGCCCTGACTCCAGGCTGGCACCACGGGTGTGAGTGCACACTAGGGATGCACCGATCCACATTTCTCACTTCCGATCCGATACTGATACTTAAACACTGAGTATCGAACAATACCGATACTTTTCTAATCCGATACTGTTCAGGTATGTGAATCTGTATAATGAAATGTTTGTATCGAGACTATTCATTTGAACATTGTGTGAGATATGCCCAATGAAGACACTCTTGAGCCTTACAACAGGTAACTCACAATCTTTAAAGGTATTGTGACATGATGTTGGAAATTTGCATATTTGTCACAACATATATATCTTATATCATTAAGCTATGTTCGTTTTTGCGAAATAAATTATAAATATATTAAAATTTCATTACAAGTTATGGTAATTTTTTCGCTGTGACATGCTGTGACACGCCCCTAGAACTCCGCGTTTTTCCGCAAACGTCATTGTGACGTCAGAACGGGAAAGGCGCAGCTCCAACGCGCATGTAAATATATGTTAATATCAATGGCGGAGCATGGCAGACGAGTGCAGCATTTCTAGTGTTGATCTAATGGTGTGGTCACACCGAGCAGCGTTTCGACCTCCAAAGCGTCCAGTTTACATGTAAAGTCAATGGTGGACGCGCTTCCAGCCGCGTCTTGGCGTCGGGCGTCACGTCGCGTGCGTGTTGAGCGTGCTGAGAAGCGTTTTTCCGTGCACGTGAACCGGCGTCAGCCTCCAAACCGCGCATTCAACATGTTGAAGATTTCGCGGTTCAAACTTTGAAACGCCGCTCAACTCTACCTGATTGGTTGGTGTGTCAACCAATCAGGGAGAGTCGGGGTGGAGCTATGTGACGCGGAACGAGGGGACGGTTGTGCGCAACTGTGTGACGTATTGTTTGTGGGACAGAAAAAAAGCGCAAAGTCGTGTACAATGGAGGAGAAACTCATCGTAGCTGTGTGTTCCCATCCAGTCCTTTACGACCAGTCAAATGTCCTCTACAGAGACAGAAATAAAAAGGTCGTTGCCTGGCGTAGTGTCAGTGATGAACTCAATACACCGGGTAAGTTTTGAATTGTGAACGTTTAACGTTTAGCCAGTTTAAGCTCTGCTAGCCGATTTGATTTTGATTTGATGTTTGTTCATTCATTATAAAAGAACAATACAAGACAGTTTCATCAGATACAAGAATACAAGTCGGATAAAATAAATGGAGCACAAAGAAGATGAAATCTTATTATATCTGCCCCTTATTTCACAGTTTGTTCAAACAATCATAACCTTCAAACTACATCACAAATTGGATAAAAATAAGAATGATTTCAGCTATCACAAAGTATAGCCAACACATTTAACGTTTTTCAATGCCTTTGTTTAGTGGAAACATGCAAGAAGAGGTGGAAGAGTCTCCGGGACACCTATGCGAAGGAGGTGAAGAAGGATCGAGACAGAAACCGGAGTGGGGCAGCCGCAGACATAACAACAAAATGGAAATACATGGCGGTCATGTCATTCATGAAGCCATTTGTCACGCCACGTCCAACCAGTGGCAACATGCCGGACAGGACAGATGTGGAGAGTTACACGGAGGACCAGGCCGCTGTTGACGAGACACAAGACCAAGAGGAGGCTGATGAAGACGATTCAGCAGCATTCGAGGCCTCGTCCATTCTTGGTACTCACAGACATACTACAATGTTGTTATAAATATTAAAGTTAAATAAATTGTTTATTTGTTATTTGATTCACAGAAACTATTAACGCAGGTGTGTTGGAGCTGTCTCAAACCGTATCTCCAGTGACAACTCCTGCTCCAGTTAGAACTACTTCTCCTGTCACATCATCCACCACGTCTGTGATGCCAGCACCTTCGTCTGCCCCAGGTGTGACTCTCATTGTGCTTTTTGTGTAGATTTAGTGTCAAAAAACCACAGACACAAATACACACACACTCTGAAAAATATTTCAAGGACCCTGTAAATATGACAGAAATATCTAGGTGTGGATGCTTAATAAAAATGTTGAATGTCTTGATGATGAATATTTGATTTGATTACATCAATATAAATTAGTGGAAATTAATGTGAAATATTTGGGTGAAATATAAGTACTTGTATTAAGTTAAAGTATTTAAAATAAATGAAGATTTTACTGACAAATAAAATTGTTTATATATTAGTACTAAATTTGGTATTTTTAAACTATTTTATTTTAGAATTCATTACAAAAATAAAGTAGTTTTAATAAGTGTATTTTTTTAAGAGATCAACTTAATTTTATTTGAGACATAACTTAAAGCTTAAAAAAATCAAGTAAACAACGGATCACGTGACATCGGACCGACTAGAAGTTTCTCTCAGTCGGACTCGGCAAGCAGACCTTGAGGCTGCAGCTTGGGGTCTTCAGCTACAAGTTTTAACTTGACTTAAGGTAAGTTATTTTAAACAATTTTATAATGTCTCATAACCTTTTTCACTTAGAGAAGCCAGACATGAGCATGAAATATTAGTTCTATCACGAGGAACCGTGAGAAAGTCTGTCGTCGTCATCAACATTAGCTCGGCTGTTAGCATAGTCAAAAGCTGCTTTAATAATGTTCTGTGTTTCTCCTGCTGGTAAGTGTTTTTATTGCGGCTTAGTTTATTTAGTTTCATAACTTATGAATATGCATTTGCGTGCATTGCTCACACTAAATACCGAGCACATGGACGCTGTGTGTAACGAGATCGAGATCTCGCGATATTAAACTCCCGCGATATCTCGTTGAGAGGTAACGTTGTCTCGCGAGTCGCTAATGCTAGCAGAGCCCCTAGCAAGTCAGCGTCACGGACAGCATGGCTTCGCCGGATGAAGTTGCTATAGAAGACGCCCCAACTACTGATGGAGGGTCCCGGCGCTGCGACGCTGCCCCGAATGTAAAGACACACTTGTGTAAACACCGGTGTGACTGGTGTTGCCAGATAGAGTCCCACCCACCCAAAGCACTCTTTACCTGCTAAAGTCAGTAGGAAAATCGCGGTGAACCGCCCAATCTGGCAACACTGGTGCTGATGCGGAAATTTAGCGCACGCATTAGTTAATATTATTTTTTTTAAACAAAGTTGAACGTTCTAAGGTCTAAGGAGATTCAATCAGTAAAATGAAGACATCAGTTGAGTTTGTAATACATGATAAAACATAATAAAAGCCTTTTTGCGGCATAAAACCGATCTTAGAAGTATTCTTGAACTAATATTAAATAATAATAATAATAATACGTTATTTATAGAGCCCTTTAAAACAACCACAGCTGCAACAAAGTGCTGTACATAAAATCAAGAACATTTAAACACATAAAAATAAAAAAGTTGTTAAAACATTAAGATCAATAAAAACAATAAAAACAGTGCAGAACAAAATCAGTCTGCTAAAAGCCAGTGAGTAAAAATGTGTTTTTAAAAGAGTTTTAAAACTGGACAGTGAAGGAGCTTGTCTGATGGGAAGAGGGAGATCCTTCCACAGTTTTGGAGCAGCAACAGAAAAAGCTCTGTCCCCTCTGAGCCTCCGTTTGGACCTCGGCAAAATCTCGTCTCGTTCTCGCAAACTCTGTAATTTGTCTCGTCTCGAGAGTTTTATGTATCGTTACACCCCTACATGGACGTAATGAGAGAAGAGTGGAAGAAGCACCTTGACACAATTTTACAAACTGGTTTATAGTTTTAAGTCCCTTCAATATCATTTTTATGCTGAATGTGGGGGGTTTATAGAGACTGTGTAATACATAGTGACGAAGAGTTTAATCATGCTATTAATATATTTTCCTAATATGCTTTTCAGCTTGTTAAACATCTGATCAAGAAAAGAGAGGTGAGTTGTTTATAGTTAATATTAAAACAGAATATATATATTTTTTTGCTAATGAAGTTTTGTTGTACTCTTCTAAATTTTGCCTTTAGGTTACAGAAGGAGAAAAGTAACAATGTATGGAATGGCAATGTAAACTCTGCACATTTGCAGTATCACTTCCACCTCTTCTTTACAGCATTAATGAATTCGTTGTACTGCTAGTGTGTAGTCAGTTTTAATGGAAATCTTCTTATTACACTTCACTTTCGTTGTCACTGACACCAACACTACCGTCGAACTAAAAATACAACATAAACTTAAGTGAGACGGTGTCATGAATACAATCTTGACATAAAAATGATATAACATATAAATACCTCGCTGGCTGACCCTTCCTTTTGAGGTAGAAATGAGAGTAATAAAGAACTTCTTAAACTTAAATTACTTTTGTACAGCTACTTGCTAATATCATGTCTTCATAGCAGTACGGTACAACTTCTTTCTTTGGTTGCCTAGCAACATGCTGGAAAGCACTTCCTACTTTTGCCTTTCAAAATAAGAGTCATAATAACAAAAGAGTGTGCACAATACAAAATAAAACATGTAAACTAAAACTATGGCAGTAAAACTCCCACCAAATCACTAACCTATTGTGATTTCACTTCAAACATATAACATTACAATAAAATATACAGTATTTACATTTTAGCATTTACTCTGCTTCTAGTAACAACACAGTTTTATGAACTGGTCTATCAAGATACACTGGCTTGACAGTCCTTTTTCCATCCTTATCCAAGGTTGAGTCACTCATCAACAGCTTCACCTTCCTGATTCTTCCATCTTTGCATTCCTTTAGTTTCTTTGATATATTTGTCTCTTTGACAAATTTTGAAGATCTAGAAGCCAGGATTTCCACTCTCTGTAGAGCTGATCCGAAAGAGGCTCGTCCCATCCGACATTCTCCTGATATAACTGTTGCAGGATTTGTTTTCCTTTTAGGATGAAGGGTGCCACAAATCCCAGTGGATCATACACTGACGCCACTGTCCACAGGATTCCTCTTCTCGTCATTGGATGTTCTTTGACTGTTATTCTGAACTGAAACTCATCAGAAGAAATACACCACTGAACACCAAGTGCTCTTTCCATCAGTGGCTCTCCAAGTGCTAGATCCAAATCTTTAATACTGTCAGCACACTCCTCTCTGGGCAGCGACTTTAACACATTGTCACTGTTTGATATGAACTTGTGTAATCTTAGTTTTCCTGTGTTACACAGCTCTCTTGCTTCCTTGACTAGTTTTATTGCTTCTGCATCTGATGTAACACTTACAAGTCCATCATCTACATAAAAGTTTCTTTGAATAAACTTCACTGTGGTTGGAGAGAACTTTCCCTCACCTTGTGCAGCTAGATGTTTTAAACCAAAATTGGCGCAACCAGGTGAAGACGCTGCACCAAACAGGTGAACCTTCATGCGAAAGACTGAGGGGGGAACACTTAGATCCCCATGCTCCCACCATAGAAAGCGTAAATAATCCTGGTCTTGAGGTGTTACATGGAACTGGTGAAACATGCGCTCCACGTCACACATTACAGCCACTGAGCCCTTCCTGAACCTACAGAGTACTCCCACCAAAGCGTTTGTTAGGTCAGGCCCTGTAAGCAGGTGTTCATTTAGCGAAGTGTCTTGATATTGTGCAGAGCAGTCAAAGACTACACGGATCTTGCCGGGCTTTTGAGGGTGATATACTCCATGGTGGGGAATATACCAGGCAGGGGTATTACAGAGTTCCTTCTCTGTTACTTTCTCTGCGTCATCGCGTGCAACAATGTCCTCCATGAACTTTGCATAGTCTGAGTAGTACTTTTGATCCCTTATGAATCTGCGTTTGAGACTGCTTAAGCGTTGCATAGCACTTGACATGTTATTGGGAAGATTTGGTCTGTCACCTTTGAAAGGCAGGGGCATTTCATAATGTCCATCTTGCTTTTGTGTAATTCCTTCTTGTAGCTTTCTTATGAAGCAGACATCTTCTTGTGAAATGCTCGTCTCTTCCACTGCTCTCTCTATAAAATCTGATTCAAGTGCTTTGATTACATCTGGACCTGTTACTTCTTTTATTTGTGTCTTGCAGATATAATGAACTTTATTCTTTAGCTTTGTGGTTGGCTCAGTCTCTGGTATTACTTGCTTTACAGTGATGCGATGACTTACTCCAATTACATCGCTGCCTGCGTCACTTGAGTCACAGTAACTTATGATGCTCCAGCCCAAATCTGTTTTCTGGGCATAAGGCTGGCTTCCTTCACCACATATGACTTCTCTGGGCATTAAGGCTTGTGTGCAGT